>CAUYQG010039929.1:0-33684 GCA_963574415.1 Tarsius wallacei
GAGGCTGAGGTGAGTGGATTGCCTGAGCCCGCGGGTTCGAGACCCGCCTAGGCAACTTGGCGAGACCTCCTCTCTACGATAAATCAAAAATTAGCCGGGTGTGGTAGCGCGTGCCTGTAATTCCAGCTACTTGGAAGACTGTGGTGGAAGGAGCACCTGAACCCAGCAGATCAATGCTGTGGTGGTCTGAGTGTGCCACTGCACTCCAGCCTGGGTGACAGAGAGACTCCAACTAAAAAAAAAAAAAAAAACTCTATTAATCTGGACAGTATAATAAATAAAAAACTAGCCGGGTGTGGTAACTCGCGCCTGTAATTCTGGCTACTAGGAAAGCTGAGGCGGAAGGATCACCGGAGCCCAGCAGATTGAGGCTGTGGTGGCCGGGAGCGTGCCACTGCACTCCAGTCTGGGCGACAGAGTGAGACTCCAACTCAAAAACAAACAAACAAACAAAAAAACAAACAAAAAAACAAAAAACAAAAAGAAGACAAAGACAATGGACCCAAAAGTGTGTGTGTGGGGGGGGGCAGAGGGGAACTGATATAATCATTCTTGGGGTAATTTATGGGATACAGGTCTCAGGAGGTCAGGAGGAGTGGAAGAGAATGTAATCAAATTCAAGGCTGAGCTATTTTGCCTTCAGAGATTGATTGGTCTCAGGGACAGTCATTCCCTGCTCTCAAGGATTCCAAGCTAGTAAAAGAGATCAGAGGTGCACCAGATAAGAGTGATGCAGAAAGGTTCTGCCACACACCACAGAGACCCTCTACTCTGTGTTCCTCAAGCTTCTTTTTCTCCTTTTGCATCCAAAGTCATGAATAGCATAAAAACAATGCGATTCTTTTCTGAGTAGCATACGCTTAAATAAAAAATAATAATAATAAAGAAAAGCTTCTTCAAAGGCAGAATGTCCTCTCCATCTCTGAAATCTAGTGGGCTCCTCCATTTCCTCCCAGTGTTTTGTCAGCTTGTGTTATAACAGAAACTTGAACTTGCAGTGGGACGAACAGATTGACTCTGATGTATGCAAATTGGTGATTATCTTGGGAAAAGTTAACCAATTTTCTTGAGCCTTTGTCCTGTTCATCTGTAAAATTGAGGGTAGCAGTGACTTCAGAGGTGTTCATAAACATTTAATGAGAAGATAACATAGAGTACCTTGGGCATGCACTCATGTCAGTGGGTACTCAATCAATGCTCTTTGAGAGAAGATTAAGTGATTTTTTTTTTTTTTGAGTTGGAGTCTCACTCCATCGCCCAGACTGGAGTGCAGTGGCCGCTCCCGGCCACTGCAGCCTCAACCTGCTGGGCTCCGGCGATCCTTCCGCCTCAGCCTTCCAAGTAGCTGGAACTACAGGCGCGCGCTACCACGTCCGGCTAATTTTTTGATTAATTGTAGAGATGAGGTCTCACCAAGTTGCCCAGGCGGGTGTCGAACCCGCAGGCTTAGGCAATCCACTCACCTCAGCCTCCCAAGGGGCAGGATTACAGGCTGAGCCACCGAGCCCGGCTATAAGTGATTTTCAAAATGGCAGAGTCTGTGTCTTATTTCCTGGGTTTGTGCCCTGGGGTAAAAGGTAAGAAGACGTTTGTCTCCCTTAAAGAAGTCTATATGGAAGACTTGCCCTACTGTCTTAGTTTTTTTCTTGATTGCTTTCACCTTCAACTGTTGCCTCCTGTTCCCCTTCCTTTTTAGATGTCATTCTCTCTCAGTGCTTTCATGGTTTTCAGGTTTCACATTCTGCAACTGTCACCCATTGCACACTGAAATGTCTGTCATGAACTTGACCTCTCATGGACTGTTTTAATGTTGGGAGAGGGTGCTGGGAAGAGAGCAATGCTCAACACTGTGGACCAAAATGCTAAGGGAAGGTAGAATTTTCACATCAGCCTCTTAATCATATCAAAGTACTATCACCGCTCCAAACACAAGCCAAACCAGCAAACGTGGTCCACAGATGTGCATGTTTGGCATCACCTGGTAGCTTGCAAGAAATGCAGATTCTCGGGTCCTATCCGATAATCAGAATCAGAATCTGTATGTTAGCAAGATCCCTATGTGATTTATATGCACAATAAAGTTTGAAAAATACTATTTTAGGGAAAGGACTATGTCTAAGGTGGTTTTGGGGATTTAATGAGAAAACATGCACCAAGCACCTTGTACATGCAGATACGTAATCAGGTGCTTAATAAATACTCTTGATAAATCCCAAGAGAGAAAACAGTCTTCAGGGCCTATGATGCATAAGGCAGATAAAGAGAAAAAAATAAACAACACAGCACTCTTTAGAGTACTAGAAAAGGAAGGGTGTGTGTGTGTGTGTGTGTGTGTGTGTGTGTGTGTGTGTGTGTGTGTTTTGCTAGAGGAAAGGAAAATAATAAAGACAGAGGAAAGAATGAACAAAACTGGCAAGTAAGAGCAAGAAAATATGGAATGGAAAAACAGAGTACTTAGGAATGAAATACATTGAGGTGGTGAAAGAAGAAATAAACAAGGGGTGAAGAGCTCTTACAATGTACACTGGTGAACATTTGGATGAGGGAAAAACTGGATTTCTCCAGATTGGCAGAGAGATGTGAGTATGTGATGGGTAGAGAAAGACAGCCAACCCCGTGTTTTCACATAAGGTTGGCTTGAAAAGCTTAATAGCCCTCGTGTAACATGGTAAGCTTGTGATTTGAATTTTCACTCAAGGACATCTTTGTACCGAAGAGCAGCATGGTTTGGTCTTGTGCCCGGATGACTGGAAGGAGTGGGAGGCAGGGGTGGCCAAAATAGAGACTGCGGGGTTGTATTGAGGCATCAGTAAACAGGCAGGAGAAGTGCCGGCCCTCAACAACAGACCCTTTTTGGTGTCCAGATGACTGGGTGAGTTTACTGTTAATCACATCCACACAAATAGGTGGGAAATAAATCACAGCCCCATTCTACATAATGTGGATAGGTTGGTTGCTGGCCTGTGGGGTGAATTAGGGACATGGTGGCTTCTCCAGGAAGCCTCATGATAGTAGATAGTGAGGAATGGTGTTGGTACTTAGGGAAGGGTGGAGGAAGGCATTTTATTTTATTTTATTTATTATTATTATTATTTTGAGTTGGAGTCTTACTCTGTCACCCAGGCTGGAGTGCAATGGCATGCTCACGTCTATCGCAGCCTCGACCTACTGGGCTGAGGTGATCCTTCTGCCTCAGCCTTCCAAGTAGCTGGAACCACAGGCATGTGCCACCATTCTCGACTAATTTTTTTGATTTATTGTAGAGACAAGGTCTCGCCATGTTGCTCAGGCTGGCCTTGAACGCCTGAACTCAGGCAACCCTCTCGCCATCGCCCCCCAAGGTGCTGGGATTATAGGCTTGAGCCACCACACCCGGTGCGAGGATGGCATTTTAGTTCCCTTTTGCCCCACCTTAGCCAACACCAATGGAGCATCCCAAGACAGGATGGGGAGGAGGGAGGGTTTGGCAATACAGGAGAGAGAGAGAGGAAAACAGAGAGAGAGAGAGAGAGAGATAGAGAGAGACAGAGAGAGAGAGAGAGAGAGACATTAGTCTTTGGCTCAGTAAGCTCACCTGCCTTTTGTGAATCTCTACTTTTCATCTACAAAATGGGCCACACCTCTTCAAGATGTCATAAGATGAATTAGCATCAGTTCTGAGAAATCTTAGCCATAGATCAAAATAGGAACTTGGAAATCTTGCAGAACCAAATCCCTTCCTTTTCCAGGCAAGAAACTGAGGCAATGGTAGCCAAGCATCTTGCTTAGGGACACGTAATTCTTAATAACAGATCTTGAAGTAGAACCCAGGTCTCCTGAGTCCCAGCCTAAGACTTAGAACATTTGGAAGATCATTCTACTGTCTTTTAGGTTAAATTCTGGAGATAAAGATACTTGCACTTTAATGTCTGGATCATTGACTTTGTTGACCTTCACAGCTAAGGCAAAGATACCCATGATAAGCATTTTAACAGTTGGTGATTTTGAGTCTGGCTTTACATTTCACTAAAAGGAATGACTCTCCCATTTTACCCATATTTTAACCTTTGGCTTGGCTTATTTTTATTAGTCTTGTGATTCCAGTGAATTCAGCATACTTTACTATTGTGGAATGTGTTGCTGTCTTGGAAAGAGCACAGATAGGCTTTGGAGTCACACAGGTCTGGCTCAAATTCTGCCTCTGCCACTTATTAGCACTGTAACTCTGGACAACTTCTTTTTTCTCTGAGCCAGTTTTCTTTATAATAGGTTCCACCTAACTTTTGGAGTTGTTTGACAGTTATCAGAAATAAAGTTTAAAAGTGCTTTGAGCCGGGCTCGGTGGCTCAGCCTGTAATCCCAGTGTTTTGGGAGGCCGAGGTGAGTGGATTGCCTGAGTCCACGGGTTCGAGACCTGCCCGGCAACTTGGCGAGGCTTCATCTCTACAATAAATCAAAAATTAGCTGGGTATGGTAGCCTGTGCCTGTAGTTCCAGTACTTGGATGGCTGAGGTGGAAGGATCGCCGGAGCCCAGCAGGTCGAGGCTGCGGTGGCTGGGAGCGGCCCCTGCACTCCAGTCTGGGCGACAGAGTGAGACTCCAACTCAAAAAAAATAAAAATAAAAATAATTTTAAAAAGTGCTTTGAATTAGAAGAGGATCTGGAATATAATAGGAGCTCAATAAGTGGTAACTATCACCATCAACAAATACCCATTGAACACCCAACTGAATGAAGTATGATGGTTGACTGAGAGATCAATCTTCCAATTAGATATGCAGTATTTGCCAGGTATCTCAATGATCTGCCAGAGGGTTTACATTACAGATAGCAAAACCGGTAATTTTATAGTCTATCATCCGTCCCCACCTCAAAGCTGAGGTTGAACCTCTAACAGTAGGTAATTTTTAAAATACTCAAATAAATATTTCCTGTGATGCCTTAGCCACTTTTCTTTCCCATAGGTTGTCTTGGTTACCTGCTTGCCTTCTGGCTGGCCCTTACACCAGCTTGCAGTGGGGTGTGGGAGGATTGCTCTTCTATTAGGAATTTTATACATCTGGTTTGAGCTGCAACACTCATCCAGTGAGAAGGAGGGTAGAAAGTTTTTCTTTTCCTGGATTATTCATTGCTCAGTCACTTTTCTGTACAAAAGACATTTCCCTTATATCTTACAGTTCAGATTCTTCTTTCGATGGGAGGTCTCTTGTTTGTCCTGATGTGAGTTGGCTGGCAGTACACTCTAGGAGATAGAGCAAATCTACAGAAGCAGCTACTTTTATTTAAAAAAAGGGGAAAGGTGGTCTGCTTCCCTGCTTTTATTTTTTAAAGAAAGGACAATTCACTTTTGCTGTTTTGCATAAAATGGGTAGTTTGGGCTTTATCCATATTGGTAAATGGTAAAGGGGCAATCCATGGGGACAAGTGGGAAATGACTCTTTGTGACCATGATAGGAAAAAACATGCTAATGAGATATTGAGCAGGATCTGGGTTTTCTGTTTTGGCTGTGGTTGGTCTCTCTGTCCAGGGAGGCCTACAAATGCAGCTCTAGGGTACTGCTGAACAGTAGCATTAGTATTCAGTGGATAACCTTGATCTGTTGGTCTTGGAATTGTGGTGTGAAGAGGGATATAGAATAAATAATTAGAACGTAATGTAATATTAGCAGCTATGGCCTGTCTTCCTGTGAAGTGGATTTAGGGATGCTTCAATTCTTAATACCATCAACAAGAAATTGAAATATACACACACATCAGACGCTGGGTCACAGCTGGTATGCCATTGGGGTATTTTCAGAAGAGGAAATAAAGGATTTACAGGGGGCTAGAAATAAATAAGCCATATTTCCCTTGTCTGTGTTGTGCCAGACTGGGAGACGGTATATTTGTGAAATAATCCATTTCACCGTATGTTTCTTAGTGTCTGAACATGCACAGAGGAAATACTGTCCATCTTCAAAAATTTCATACCATTGCCTTCATAACTTAGGATGAAATACCCTTTGACCCTCCAAGGTTGAGTAAATGCCCCACTAACTCCGGGAGGTTAATGTCTCAAGATAGATTCTCATCTGCTAATCTTAAGGCCAGCAGACCCAATTGAGAGTTATTTCACCCATCATCAAAAGCTTGATTTTAACAGAGAGTGAGAAATAGATGTTTAAATTTCAGAAGCAATTCCATTTTAAATCCTACATGATGTTAAGGGCTTAAGGGAATATATGAAATTGCCTGTGGGAGTTATCAAGCAAAAGAACGCTCAGGATGGGTGAAAGGAGTAGATTTCAGACTTGTGTTTTGTTTGCGCAACAGTATCAGGCAGTCAGCACACTAAAAAATAGAGAACACAGGCTGAGTTGTGACTAGCATCCAGCGTGACTGATTTACCTATAAAAGGAGCAATAAAAACTGTGGTGATCATGAGGCAAGTCAGCAAGGATCCCAAAACGAAAGTTAGCTCTCAGACATCCTGTCTCAGAAAAAATAATCAGTTGTGCAGTGGTTTTCTGTTCTGGTGATTGCATTGATCATACCAGTCTGCTGTGTTTCGGTAAAACCTGTTGATCCATTACTCAAGCAGGTTGCTGCTAGCCTGGGTTAATTTGTTCTTTTCCAGACACATTCCGCTGTCATTTGCTTAGGGAGCTTCTGGAAAGTGCACACGGTGGGTGGTGAATAATCAAAACTCCAAGCCATCAATCTCTCACATTCAGAAGACTGAAGATACCCTCAGATTATGTGCTTTTCAACTGCCAGATTTTAGGGGAGATAAGCTTGAGGACAGCTTTTCCTGGTGTCATCCCAAGCTGATTTTGAAACTCTTGAGAAGTTGGATGTGGAGGGATATACGACAAAGCAAACCTTAGTGGAGCTTACTGGATCTTGTTTCTCAGAAGTTGCTTGGGATATGCCATCAAAACACAGGACTCTGCTTATGAGTCGGTAGCTTAGTGATCTCTCATGTTCAAAGGAGAGCTGCAGCGATCCTTTTCCTGACATAGGATAATTATTTATGCAATGATAGGGCAAATAAAAATGGCCCATGCTGTAAAACAAAATGTCCCTTGCCAAGGCAGCCAAAATACTTTCCCACTTTTTTCATTCTTGAGTAGGGCTATTGGTTTTGGCTAAGCAAAGATGAGGTTCTTGCATGGTGGGTGGGCTGGGTGTCCTTTTGGGAGAAAGGGGGACTGGTGGAGTAAGGTGAGAATATAGGGAACAGTGGTTGTGGGGACAGAATGCTAAGATGGAGAGGGAACAGCTGATGGGCAGGCCTGTCCTCCTCGTCCCATTCCTGGAGAGAGTGAAGAGGTGATCACACACTATGACCTGGCTTGTTCAGAGGTACCCATGCCTGTGTCAAGACTTCTATCCTGACTTGGCTGTGTCATTGCCTCACCCTACATAGCCAGGGCACTGATGGTGTGGCCTCCCCACTGGATTCATGCAAGGCCCAGCAAAGCTTAGAGAGCTCACCTAAAAGGTCTGAATCTGGTCAGTTTCTGAGGCTGCTTCTATTCTGGTAAAGCCCCTTGGTTTGAGAATCAACATCTTGTTGGAAATCTCTCTCTCTTTTCTTTTTGTGGCTATACAATCCCAAGGAGTCATCTTGAAGTGTTTGGGATCACCTAGCATTTGCCTCATATCTTGGAGGAAGGATAGTGGGAAATATCCAGAGGTGTCTCAGACTCATGGGGGGAATTTACAAGGCATCAGCCTCATATAGAACTTGATCTTGGGGGTCACTGTGCCTGTGAATGGATCCCTGTATTAATCTTTTTTGCATTGCTATGAAGGAATACCTGAGGCTGGGTAGTTTACAATAAAAAGAGGTTTATTTGACTCACAGTTCTGTGTCATGAACTAATGAGAGCAAGAACTCACTCATTACCTCCTGAATGGCACCAAGCCATGACCCAAGTACCTCCCACCAGGACCCACCTCCAACATTGGGGATTACATTTCAACCGGAGATTTGAAGAGGACAACAAACTTCCAAACCTTAACAGCCCCTTAGAAGAGAACTCAGAAAGACTGATGAGAACTTTTCATGTCTCGGGGCTGGGTGGGAGAGAACACAGTCTGATTTGCTGCACTTTGCCCTAAGGGAAGCTTCCTGATGGAAGTGGCTTGAAATGTGTTTTATGCATAATAAATGACAGACTTACATAGTTCATGCTGAGGTCACTGTGTCATCTGAGTTTGCAAACGGAATTCTTGGAGGCTGTTGTCACTGCATGATTGTGGCTTTTGTCCAAGACCTTCACAGCTGTAGCAGCTTCCTATGCTTATAGCATCTTGATGAGCAAGTAGCACATAGGAACGGCCTTGTTTTGCAAATGAAATAAAGGTGAAGACAGGAGTTTTTAGAACTAGTGGCCTGGATCTGTGCCCATTTCTTGTTAATTATAGACTTCCATAAAGCTCACTTTCTTGACAAGTCTTCTTTGCTCCAAAATATCAAGAATTGCCACCGGTCACCGTGGATGGTTAATGATGCTTGTGTTATTCACGTGGGGATTAATTGAGAGAAGCACCGAGGTTTCTGAAAAGATAATGGATTCCTAAATGGCAGAGACCAATTACATTAGTTTTCCCCCCTTAGTGTAGAGGGGGAAAGAGTGCAAGAATTTCTATTGTTGATTCTAAAATGGTACAAGAGATAGAGTCAGTTTTGTTGGCAATTTCTCACACAGCAGACAATAGACTACACAGTCCTAAATCAGGCAGTTGTTTTAATAATGATAATTTCAGTTTTTCTCAAGTTATTTGAAAATGCTTAATGAAACAGAACTGTTTCTTCATAACCAACTTCCTCCATTCAACTGTAAGGGATGAGGACCAGCAGAGGAAAGCCCCTGAGGAGCAGGGCTGGAGGACCGGGAGGTGGGCAAGTCCTTCTCAGGGGAGGAACTTCACGGTCACTGTCTGACTGCCATCTGGATTAGTTCACCCTACTCTTCTGCTAGGTTTGCCAACCAGGCTAACCACATGGAGACCTCCTTGGATCTTGGATGGCCACAGTGGCTCAGAAGGCAGATAGAAAAGCTGATTTTTATTTGCTACAAGAAAGAAGGCTGAGGTTTACTGAGCAATAGTTGGATTCTGTCAAACTTGCTTAAGCGTTGCCCAAGACCAGCAAAATAAACATGATAATGATGAAGAGGGACTGATTTTCCCTCTGCAGTGTTGGAGGCTGTCAAAACGGTCATTGACAAAATTATCCTGAATAAGAGATCATGAGCTATTGGATCTTTTTTTTTCCTCTCTGTGTGAAAAATTATCCAGAATGATAGCTTGATTTTATTGTGAAGAATGAATTCTGAGCATGCCAAGGAGAGAAACAGTGAGGAAACCACCTACAGAGGTTTTTAGCCTTCTCTCCTAAGGCTACAAAGATGTCATTGTTAGATTTATATCCAACACAAAGGCTCAATGAATATTTGTGAAGCAATTGCTTGTTTACTTTGAAACATTTATATTATCATCATTTGTCTAAGCATGGCCCTTTAAAAATTAATTAAGTGATACTGAAAGTCCCTGTGAAATCATCTCTCGTGCCTGAACTAGAACCTAATCAACTTACGTCAAGACCTAAGTACTCTTCCTTATTCTGTCTTCTTCTCTTACCCCAAGGGGCATTCATTATTTACTTGATTTTTTTTCTTTTTTTTTGTTTATGGCAGTGTAATATTTAGTTTTATTTATTTTAAACTTTACATAAAATGTATCATACTATGGGAAGTCTCTCAGAACTTGGTTTTTTCACTCAACATTTGGTAATAAAATTTTTCCATGTTGTTGAACATTTATTTTCACTGCTGTATAATTTTTCATTACATTGATATATTGCCATTTATGTATGCCTCCAACCATGTTTGATTATTTCCAATTTCTTAGTGTTATACTGTTCAATGCAATGAACATCCTTCTTTTCCTCCCCAGGTATGTTATGTGTAAGTATTTTTTCTTAGGTACATATCTAGGCATAGAATGTAGGGTATAAACATTGTCAACTTTAAAAGATAATACCAGTTGGTCTTTCAGTATTTTTTAAATTTAAGAATTGTTTAGTTCTTGAGTAGCATGCAACATATCTGTTCTTTCAGGGATCTCATGTGACTCTCATGTGATTCATCTTGAAGGTGAGTGCTCAGTGGGTTGTTGTGGTGGGCAGATAAGGCAGAATGGGGCAGTTGGCAATGATTTTGAAGAGACCTTGTCAGTCAATGTCTTCAGAGTATAAATGAGTCATAGAGTTGCATACCTTTGGACCAAGGCCAATGTCTTCTGGAGCTGGTGAGGACTGCCTTGGATGGATTAGGATCAGTTGAGCACCTGCTACAGAAGTTCTGACAAAATGAGGTTTAGGCCTGGTGAAGGGTAGAGTCAGCAGCAAGGACCTCTGGAAGCTTGGTCACCACAACCAATCTTTCATATAGTTGAGCTTCCTACTTGCAGCACATAGGGCCACTCACAATTTTGTCATCTTCTCACATCAGAACTTCAGAGGACCTCAATGCTACCGTTCTCATAGTCTGTCAGGGACAACAAAACATAGGGGAAACTGCAGATGTGTTTTCATTTTTGCTCATGGTATGATTAGATAATGATTGAGTTAATAAGGGACTACGTTTCCCTCCTTGATAGTTGCCCACCTGTCTGCCAGGGAAACACCAATCATTAGGAGACTTATTTTCTTCTATCAAACTTATGTGGGCCAGTGCCCAATGGTCTATATATTTTCTGTTAAACCCAAGGAACCAGCTTTCTTGTTTTTCCTCTATGTTTTCTTCCCATTCAATTGACATCTTGCAGTGTACCATGGATTTGTGCCACTGCATGTCTAAGTTGAGATTTAGAGCTGTTGGGTTGGAGTGAAGTTTAGATTAATAGAGGAAATTGAAGGAATTACTAGCTTTGGCTCTTCTCAGGGATCCTTAAGGTCTGGGACAGATCTCCTGTTGGTTTAGAAGGGTTAGGGTTAGTTGTCATCCTGCTTAAAGACAAAGGTACTAAAATTTGACTACTGAATTTTTCAGCGGTAAAATTCAAGTCTCTGCATAGTCTATTCTGAGAATCCCCCTGAGTCAGTCCAAGGAGCTCTCTTTAGGTCTCCGTCTCCTTCCCCTCTTCATTCTCTGTCTCATGCTGTGTCCTCTTTCCTGTCCTTCTTCCTGCCCTCCTTCTTCACTTTTACTTCTTCTGGCTGCCAACAGAGAAGCCAGAAGAAAGCAATTAACTAAGAAATTCACCAATTTGGTCAGTGTCTGTGCACACTTATTTGAGACTTGTTGGCAGGATATATGAGCATACTCGGAGTGTAATGAAAATAGGATGGTGAGACTGAAAACTGTAATAAAATGTGCTTCTACCCATATTTTGTTAGCGTTTCTGTTGGTGTGTGTGATTAAAAGCTGTATGTCTTGTTGAATAGAATGAGGTAGATGACTAGTTTTCACTGTGCTTAAATTAAGGCCAACAGTATCACCCAACACATAGTCAATTTCATGCCACACTCCCTTTCTTCATTCTAGTCACTCATTTTATAAGCACAATCTAACTGAGACTCATAAAAGTCTCAAAGACACTTGTTACTATAGAGGCCATTTTACAGATGAGGAAATCAAGGTTAAGGAAAATACCTTGCTCAAAGTTATATATCTGGGGAGAAGGGAGTTTATTAACCTTAACTGAAAGCCTGGCCTGGCCAATGTCTCTCTGAGTAGCTTGTTTTGTTTGAAAGAACTGGGGCTAGAACTAGCTGATGGAGGAGAATAGGCTTGTATTAAATTGCTGATCATGGCCGGGCGAGGTGACTGAAGCCTGTAATCCCAGCACTTTGGGAGGCCCAGGTGAGAGGATTGCGAGCCCACGGGATCAAGACCAGCCTGGGCAACTTGGTGAGACCTCATCTCTACAATAAATAGAAAAATTAGCCAGGCATGGTAGTGCACGCCTATATTTCCAGCTACTTGGAAGGCTGAGGCAAAAGGATCGCCTGAGCCCAGCGGGTCAAAACACTGGGGTGGCTGTGAGCGTGCCACTGTGCTCCAGCCTAAGCGATAGAGTGAGACTTCGACTCAAAAAAAAAAAATTGCTGATCATGTTTATGTTTGAGCTACTGAAGTCTGGGCACATGAGTTGCATACAGTCTTTGCCATTGGCAGCAGGAGACCACCCTTATCCCAAGACTGGGACTCAAGCCACAAATGACCTGCTTCAGCATGTTTCTTAATTCAAATCAGGAATACTTTGTTTCACTCCATAAAACAAGTCCATTAAATTATGAGTGCGGTTGTTCTGTCTAAACAATCAGAAGTAAAGCCTCTTTCCTATTGAAGCACTAACTGTGTTTTGAGGAAAAAATTGGCCACTTTGCTAAATATAGGACAGAAAGTGATATTTTAATGAAAACCTTAGTAAACATGCAACCATTGTGAAGCCAGTATTTATCCCAAGCTCAGAGTATGGTCCCAACTCATTTGGGTTTTATTTGTGCTTTCAGCTAAGTGTCAGGAATTGGGGTGTGCTCCTGGTAAGGGCTAGGCTCAGTTACAGCAACAATAGAAAACATGGTTCCAAGCAACAGGCAGGAGCAAGAGCGTTGCTGACAAAGAGCAGTCTTGGCAGGCGGTGGCACTGCACTTTCAGAAACTTTGCTCAACAGTCAGTGTGACACCGAGGGTCCCGAGAGAGAAGCTCAGAAAATTGGAAGAAGGGGGTCACATTTGATCCATCCACCGTGCCTTTTGAGGAAAGGTCATCACGTGTTTTATGAGGAGGCTGATTCCCATGTTGCCAATGCCCGTCTTTCTATTAAGTGTTACTGTTTAACAGAATAACTTTCCTGGTGCTGACTTAACCAACAAAAATAAATTTAACAAGATCTTAAACTGTTAAGAGTCAAGTGTAGAAGAGAAGGTCGAAATTCTTATAACCATATGCGACTGTGTATCTGAAAGAGCAAGGAGCCCAGAAGCTTTGTATTTTAATTGTAAACTAGAAAATTCCTGATCTTGTGACTTTCTTCCAAGGCAGTTGTTACTCAGTTCTTAACACTTCATGACTTCTGTATACCTTTAATCATTCTTTTCACTTTTGCCTCCCAGAAGCAATATCCAATTTACAAGTATGTTTTGCACTAAAAGATTATTTGTAAACTGGTTGTTGGGCACTAAAAATTCAATGTTATAATGTTATAAGTAGTGGTTAAAATCTCAATGGATGCAATGCAGTAAAACTCATATCAATAATAACATACAACTATTGCTATGAGGAAATGAGTTCCTCATTCTGATTCTAAATTGAGTCTTCACTTAATCAATTGACTCCTTTGGGATCTTCACTGTTCCAATAAAAAATAAGAGAACAATTCAAATAAAAAAAAAAATCAGGCTGGGAGTGGTGGCTCACACCTGTAATCCCAACACTTTGAAAGGCTGAAGCGGGAGGATCACTTGAGCCCAGGAGTTTGAGCCCAGCCTGGGCAACATAGTGAGCTCTTTCTCTACAAAAAATATAAAAATTAGCCAGGCATGGTGATGCGCGCCTGTAGCTCTAACTAATCAGGAGGCTGGGGTGGAAGGACCGCCTGAGACCAGGAGGTAGAGGCTGTGGTGAACCTGCCACTGCCCTCCAGCCTGGATGACAGAGTGAGACTGTGTCTCAAAAACGAAAAAAAGAAAAAGAAAGAAAGAAAGAGAGAGAAAGAAAGAAAAGAAAAAAAAATCAAGTGTTTGTGTGGAAAGCAATATAAGTTCAATATTGTGATGTCACAAGGAGTGACATGAAGACAATAGGCCAGGGTCCTCGAAGGAGAGGTGATCTTGGCTAAGGTTTGAAGAATGCTTTAGGATTTGAATTGGTGGAGGGAAAAGGAAAGAACATTTCAGACAAAATGAGCAAAAACATGTAAATAGAAAGAATCCTGGGGGAAGGTGGCGGTGTGGCCAGTCAGACTGTGTGAGTCCCTGTGTGTGTGTGATTGTATGGACAATTCTGTGTGTGTTTTTGTGAGTAAGCGGGAGTGTGAGAGGCTGACTGAGTGCACTTGCTCTCAAGTGCCCAGGGCTGTCCTGGTAAAGCTGCTGGTGCTGCAGTACCTCGCAGCACCTCTTCTTGGACCCTAGTGCTTCCCGGAGAAGCTGAGTGCCATTTTCAAAAATCAGTAGTTTTTTAAATATTTAATCAAAATATTTACTTGCCCATTTACTTGCTCCAAATTTCCAAGGTTTAACCTTAAAATTAGAAATGATCTTTTTAATAAAAATCAGATACTTTTAAGACCCGTAATCTATATGGATGATGATCGGGGTTTTTTCAATTAACCTCCCCCTAAAACACACTCAGGCTGTGTTTCCATTTTAACAAGTCCATAGCAGATAGCTCAAATTTAAAGGAATTAATTTGTCCGGAACAACTGGGCAGTGTAATCAACAAGATATTTCTGGGGTAAATGGGGATAGAGGTGGGTGTCTTTCTAACAAGGGAATAATATTTTCTCTTTATTCTGCATATCCTAAGGAGATGGTATCAAGTTTGTGGGTATAAAATAGAACCAAACAGTTTTGCTTTGCAGATGCAGTACTATCGCTGACCAGTGTTATTTGGCTCTTTAGTTGAAATGATTTAATAATTTTTTTGTTTAGTACTTGGAGATTCCCAATTGTAATTCTAGAACAAATATGTGATCTCTGGTTCAACTGAAATGATCAGTGAGAATTATTTGGGAAATTATGAATACTATCTGACCAACAGAAATTTACAGGGAGAGTCTCTGGAGACATAAGCCTAAAACTAAATTGTATCCTCTAAACTTAATCACACCCAAGAGCTCTCTTCAGGTTACACAAGAGTTCTTACAAGCTTGTTTCTGAGACTATAGAGGGTATGGAACTGTACTGAAAGCCTCTCTGGAAGATATTATTTACAAAAAGTTCCATCAGAGAAGAACTTTGTGCTTTCTGCTAACTTATTTAGTGACACAGTGTTAAGAGAACCACAGTTCACTGATTCACTTATTCTTGTCCTTAACTGTGAATTCTAGTGATAGATACACTTGTACTGCTGAGAAAAATGTTTTGACACTTCACGTGTGCAAAGTAGAGAATTGATAGTGTCAGTTTCAGATTTTGTATTTAAAATTTCTGACTTATATATCCAATGGTACAGATCTTGAAATTTGTAAGAACAAAATTTGTTTAAAAAAAACCAAAAACTTGCTTTAGTTTTGTGACTTTGTGTACTTTTGAAATAAAATCAAGAAAGCAAAAGAAATAAAAATAAAAATAAAAAATAAAATAAAATCAGCAAAGCTTATCCTGGGAAGAATGGCTAGAGTGATTGCTGACCCAAACACCACAGCACCAGGCTGAACGCTGGCAGCGAGGGCTATGGAGGGAGTACAGCAAGGCAGCTTCAGGCAGAGTCCCTAGGAAACAGCAAGGAGAAGTTACCCCGATCCTGGATTGGGCTCCAGAGCCTAGCCAACATGTTCTGAGATCCGGAGTCTGTGGTAACTGCGAGAGAGGGAGCTATCGACCCTTGACAGGAACAGCATCCAGCAGAGAAGCAGAACAGACTCGCTAATGCCTGGGCAGAGAAGTGCTCGGGGTGGCTTATGCAGAACAGCAGAACTGCATCTTGAGGTCAGGTGTTATCTCTGTGTTGCATTGGGGCTGCTCTTTGTGACCTCAGAGAACATTGTCCTTAGTGCACAAGCCCTGGCGGGTAATGGCAGATGTGGAACCCCAGATGATCCATCCCCCACCCTGAGTCAGCTGCTGGGAAGTAGATGCAGACAGTGGAACTGCCTGAGGGAAGGAGGCTGGGACTATGCAAGCATACCCACTGTAAGGTCATATTGTGCAGAGACAGAGAGCGAGTCCCAACTGCACCATTCACCAGATAGCAAACATTATGACCTGCCAATAGGTTCAGCATCCTTGCAGCCACCCTCCACCCCCAAGTAAGTGCTCACAATTGTAAAGAGACAGCACAACGCCCCACCACCAGCCCTACTTCATAATTGAACAAACCCAGAGCCCTGGCTCAAGGAAGGACAAAAGGCAGAGCAAATGTCAGAAGTGACTGCTCCTCCGTTTTCCACTGAGCAACAGAATTAAAGAGAAAGATAAGCGAACTGCTACAAATGAAGAAAAACCAGTGAAAAACTGTTGGTAACCATCAGAGTCCCAGCAAAGAGTCAGTGTTAGAAAGAACAGCTACTGGAGCACAATGACTATCTCCCAGAATGACAGTACCATAAGAAGGTACTTATGGAGATCGGAGAATCATTGGATAGAATAAATGCAAATCACGAAATGCAAGGGCTAAACCTAAATGAAATTGCAACAGAGCTAGGCAGGCTCTAGAAAGCATACTTAGAAATAAAGAACTCCAGTCAATAAATAAATAACAAACTGACAAACATGGGAAGCAGAATTGGCCAAGCAGAAGAAAGAATCTAAGAGCTGGAAGAACAAAATATGGAATTAACCCAATCTATTAAAAATGTAGGGAAAAAACCTTAAAGAACAAAGAGGAAACTCTCCAAGAGATGTGTGATTTTAGCAAGAACTCAAACCTATGGCAGGTCGGAATACATGAAATAGAAAGAGAAATGGAAAACCTCTTGGAACAAATATTCCATGAGGTCATTCAATAAACCTTCTCTCACTGGCCAAAGAGATGACTATACAAGAACAAGCGATCCAGAGAACCCCTGCAAGACATCTTATGAAAAGTCCAACCCCTAGACACATAGTAATTTGCCAACACAAAGTAGGTCTAAAAGAAAAAATCCTAAAGGCAGCAAGGGATAAAGATCAGACTACCTCCAGGGGGAGACCAATCAGAATTGCTGTAGACTTATCGAAGAAATACTACAGGTCGGAAGGAATTGGACTCAGCTTTAATGTTCTCGAAGATAAACAATTTCAACTAAGAATTTCCTACCCAGTCAAGCTAAGCTTCATCAGTGAGGGAGAATTAAAATCCTTCCCAGACATCCAACTCCTAGGGATGGGCTGTAGCGGGAAACTGCCAGGGAAGGGAAGAGGGGGCACATAAAATTAATAAGAGTACCTGATCTTAAACCAGGCAAAGTGGGGACCAAAGGGAGGTCCAAACTTTATCTGTACAATGACCACTTGTATACCTAATCGTGAACTGCACCCCACATCTTTAAAATAAAATAAATTTTAAAAAAGAAAGAATCCTGGGTGGAAAATGGGACGTGGTCATGGGGAAACCCTGGAGAAACTGCAGCTTTGTACACAGAGCAAAAGAGCAGTCTTGGTATGGCCCAATATTTGGATGGCCTCAAATGAGGAATTTGGAATTCAAAGAGGGAAGATGTTCAATAAACATTTGTTGAAAGAAAGTCTTATTTATATTATGTTTTGGTTCCTAACCTTCTTTCTCTCTGATATATTTTATCTCACCTTCTTCTCTTTCTTTCTTCCCAG
The DNA here is from genome assembly GCA_963574415.1 of Tarsius wallacei. NCBI lineage: Eukaryota > Metazoa > Chordata > Mammalia > Primates > Tarsiidae > Tarsius > Tarsius wallacei. The sequence goes on from CAUYQG010039929.1 coordinate 17,451, forward strand.
GCCTCTCGAACCTTCTAGTTCCTCTTCTTTCTACCTTATATAAGACTTCCCCATCTTCCTATGAAAGTGAGCAGAAGAATTTCAATGAGTGTCACTCAAATCCAGTCGTTTTTGGAAATCTTGCTACTGAGGCTATCTGCATCCCATCTTTATTTTCTGGTCTTTTATTCCTGGTACGGGTCTCCTACTCTCCCAATTGTGGGCCAGGGAGAGAGCGCATGTGGACATCTTCAAGGTTTCTGCTGTAAACTACTCAGTGGTGGGCTTCTCTGGCAGAGCCCCCACATTCCAGTGGACTTTGTTTGTATGCGTGGTAGACTTTAATTGAGCAATGATCAGGCTAGAAATTTGTGGGATGAGTATCCTTATCATTTTGATTCTGGCTATAACATTGTTGGTGGAGAATATACAGAGAACTCCAGGAAGATCAGGCACTACCTCTCTCTGCTCCCATGCAGGATCCTGCTGTCCTCCTCTTTCTCTCTGGCTCTGACGCCGATGCCTTGCCTTTACCACTGTTCCCAGGTATTTCTTGGTTGTTCTAGCTTCTCCCAGTCATGGACTCTATTAGGAAGTTTTGCAAACTGTTTCATAGGGTCATATGGAAGAGTTAATCTGTATTAGTCTTCAAATTGTATACCCAATTCATGATGAATTGAGTCTCATTTGAAAAAAAAGAGTCAATCATTTTGTTTATTTCATTGCTTTCTGTTTCGTTTATTTGTTTTATTTTTTCTCTATTATTATTTATTTATTTTAAAGACATGGGATACAATTCAGTCATCGTACAGGTAAAGTTTGGGCCTCCCTTTGGTCCCCACTTCACCTGGTTTGAGATCAGGTACCCTTATTGATGTTAGGTGCCTCCTCCTTCCCTCCCCTGGCAGTTTCCGGCTATTGCCAATCCCTTGCTTATAGTATTATGGTAAATGTTCAGGGTGCGTTTATGAGTGAGAACATGTGGTATTCATATCTTTGTTTTTGTGAGAGATCACTGAGTATTATAGACTCTAAATTCATTCAAGTTACTGCAAAGTCCATAAGTTTGTCCTTCTTCTTTTTTTTTTTGAGTTGGAGTCTCACTCTGTCGCCCAGGCTGGAGTGCAGTGGCCCCTCCCGGCCACCGCAGCCTTGACCTGCTGGGCTCCGGTGATTCTTCCGTCTCAGCCTTCCAAGTAGCTGGAATTACAGGCACGCACTACCACACCCAGCTAATTTTTTAATTTATTGTAGAGATGAGGTCTCACCAAGTTGCCCAGGCGGGTCTCGAACCCGCGGGTTCAGGCAATTCACTCACCTCGGCTTCCCAAGGCGCGGGATTACAGGCTGAGCCACCGAGCCCGGCTAAGTTTGTCCTTCTTTATGACTCCATAATATTCCATCATGTATATATACCACTTTTTAAAAATCCAGTCCAGTTTTGGTGGGCAGCATGGTTGGTTCCATGTTTTTGCTATTGTGAATAATGCTGCAATAAACATGCATGTGCAGGTATCTTTTTTGTAGAATGATTTGACTTCCTCTAGGTATATTCCCAGTAGAGGGATTGCTGAGTTGTACAGAAGGTCAATGTTTAGTTCTTTCAGAAATTGCCACTGTTTTCCATAGAGGTTGAACTAGTTTGCATTCCCATCAACAGTGTAGAAGCAGTCCCTTTTTTCTGCATCCTCACCAGCATCTGTTGTTTTTTGTTTTTATTTTATTAATAATCGCCATTTTTACTGGAGTTAGGTGATAGCTCAATGTGATTTTGATTTGCATTTCTCTGATGATTAGTGAGGCTGAGCACTTTTTCCTGTGTCTGTTGTATGTCTTCTTTTGAGAAGTATCTATTCATGTCTTTTGCCCACTTTTAATCTTTTTTATTTTATTTTTTCTTCTTTTTTAAAATTTTTCATTCCTTTTTATTATAAAGATGTGGGGTACAATTCAAGGTTAGGTATACAAACATTGATTATGCAGGTACCCTTTGTTGTGAGGTATGCCCCTCCCTCCCCTAGCAGTTTCCCTCAACTGCCAATCCCACCTCACCTCCCCGACAGTTTCCCACTACTGCCAATCCCTTTCTTATAGTATTATAATAATTGTTCAAGGTCCACTTCTGAGTGAAAACATATGGTATTCTGTTCTTTGTTTCTGTGATAGATCACTGAGTATGATTGACTATAAATCCGTCCAAATTGCTGCAAAGTCCATATGTTTGTCCTTCTTTATGGCTGCATAATATTCCATTGTGTATATGTACCACATTTTTTTAATCCAGTCCAGCTTCAATGTTTTGCCCACTTTTTAATGGGGCGGTTTTTTCTTTTTTCCTTTTGGTACTTTTGAGTCCCTTGTAGATCCTGGATGTTAGGCCTTTGTCAGATATACAGTTGGCAAATATTTTTTCCCATTTTTTGGGCTGTCTCCCTGTTCTCTTCAGTTTAATGAGGTCCCACTTGTCTATCTTACCTCTTATGGCATGGACATCTGGGGTTTTGCTCAGGAATTGGTTGCCTCCAATTTTCAGAAGGATGTCTCCTGCATTTTCTAAGATTCTTATAGTTTGAGGTTTTACATTTATTTGTTTTAGTTGTGGTCTTGATCACAGTAAAAATTACTGGTGGGACTTCAAGTAAATAGAGGCCACGTATATGCACATTGAACAAGCATTCTATATTCCATACTGGGACCATGGCCTTGTAATATGTGAATGCTCATGGAGATAATGGAACAAAATATTAGAACTTGTGATTGTTCTGCTAAACCATGAGTGTGAATGTGTTATGTCTATATTCTAATCAAAACAATATCCATGAATTTTATAACTGGATCTGAATTCCCACTCTTAAAGAGTCATTTCTTACTTTTAGGTCAGAGTCCATTTAAAATGTAGGAACTTAGGTGGGTAAAGCCTTACTGCTCATTCAGTGCTGAATATGAATTCATTTCAGGTCCTTTGAGGTGTTAGATCTTTGAGATACAGGCTCTAAGGAGTTGTTCTCAACTTGGGAGCTCTGAAAAATACAAGGTTTGGGGAATTTTGATTTGATGGTTCTGGGGTATGACCTGGGGGTCTGCCATCCATGGCAGGTAGAAATTCTCCCACGTGATTCTAGTAGACGTTGTATAGACTAGACGTGGTGGCTCACGCCTACAATCCCGGTACTTTTGGAGGCTGAGGCAGGAGGATCGCTTGAGCCCAGAAGATCAAGACCAGCCTGGGCAACATAGTGAGACTTCATCTGTACAAAAAATAAAATATATTAGCTAGGTGTTGTGGCACATGCCTGTAGTCTCAGCTACTACTTGGGAGGCTGAAGTGGGAGGATCACTTGAACCCAAGAAGTTAAGGCTGTGGTGAGCTGTGATTATGCCACTGCCATCTAGCCTGGATGACAGAGTGAGACCCTGAATAAAAAAAAATAAAAACAAAAACAAAACAGAAAAGAAGTCATGCAATTGCTGATTACAGCATAGAGTCTTTCCTTTGGCAGAGAATCATTGTGACTGCTTGAAGGGGAAGCCTAAGCCTGAATGAGTGGACAGGTCTGGGCTGGATTCAGCCATGGGGCCCGTTTTGAAACGGGGCTCTGTGCTAAAACGGGAGCAGTCTTTGTAGAGGGTTTCTGGCCACTTTGGGCTACTCACTTGGGAGATGATTTCTGCTGCCATTAGGAAAAGGGGGAGATTTCTTACTACTTCAGAGGCCTCCTTTGGGTATGACAAATTGAGTTTATTTAGGCTTTGTGCTGTGCAGAGCAGCTGGAGAGAGGAGGAGCTAGCAGCTAGCAGCTGGCTCTGAAATTAGTGTCTGTATATAAATACATTGGTACCAAGAAGCCAGCAGCTTCAGAGTTTTTTGTGACAGCTTTTCTCTGGGATATATCTATGCCTTGACTATTTTATGACCACTGTTTTTACACTGGTCCTGTCATCAGGGCCTTCTTTGAGGCTTGTGGCTCTCAGATTTCTCCAATATAGAAATAGATTTCCTTGGCATAGAAATACTTGGTGGGGGAAGGGAGTCTTGAACAAAATTATTCTGTAATCTCCCTGGCGATGGTCTTTTGCAAGGCCTTTCTCCTTCCACTTTCCCCACGATATTCATACAGCAAAAATGAAAACAATAATGATCCTCTTTCTGGATCATTATAATTTGGGAGGGTTTGCCCAGGCTGGGTGTAAACAGACGAAAGGAATGATAATTTAGAGCAGATGTGCTATTCTTTTGTAATCTGAGCTCGAGGTACTACAGGGAGACTTTTGAATCATTCGGGTCCTGAAACTATACCTCAGAGAGTCTGTTTTACTGACAACCACCTTCCTTCCTCTCCCTACCCCAACCCTGCCCCATGCTCAGAAGAAAAGGCAACTGTTGTAAACCCTTGCCAAGAGAAAATTCCCCCAGGGAAGTTCATCAGAGCTGGGTGTGGTTCTGCCTTTTGCCTCAGCTGCAGGGTGGGGGCTCTCAGTAAGGCTGGCAGAGCGCTCCCTCCCACCCCACAGATGTCATACCTCTGCCATTCTCCTGTTTCTGCCTAAAGAACTGGGAGTTCTTTTAAAAACACACTTTTCTGGGGAACCAGGGGAGATATTCAAAACCCTTGGAGGGGGACTGTAGCACTTTTGTCATTGTACCCCAGCATCTATGTGTCATGGCACATAGTGGGTGCTTTAAACTGCTGAGTAAATAGTAACAACCAGTCTACATTCTGGTTTTGGTTAAATCAAAACTGGTTATGTTTCCATTTTACAGCTACTGAGATTTTCTTCTTATCTCAGCAATAGCCTTCATGACTTGCCTACTCTCCTCAAAGGTCACATTTGGGTCCTTGGACGTAGAGTATAATTATTTTCACATGGTCTTGATGAAGGATTGCAGTCTGTCACTGTGGAGAGACATGGATGAAAGTCTAGCTTCTCATTTTACCTGTTTAGCAGTTCTTTGTCCACCACAGACAAGCTGAGCCTTGAGAAGTACTCCTTGAATAAGCCAATGCAGGGTGGCACCTGCACAAGCAATGTCAGCTCCAGTCCCATCCTTTAGCCGAGCTTCTTGGACCAGGGTCAGTTGCAAGCACATATTTTTAATCTGTAGAATGGGGATAAATATACCACCTCCTTGTCAAATTTGAGGAGACAAATGTATCAAACAATTAGAATAGCATTATGGTTAATTAAGAGGGTGAGCTCTGGATCCAACTGTCTGGATGTGGATACTGGCTCCATCGCTTCCTAGTTCTGTGACCTTGAGCAAGTGATTTCATTTCTCAGTGCCTCAGTTTCCACCATGGTGAAATTGGGTTAATCATAGTACCTATCAGATGGGATTGTTGTAATAAATAAGATGGAATTATGTATGCAGTGTGAGATCGATGCCTGGGGCACAGTGAAGCTCAGGAAATGTTAGCTTTGCATTGAGAGCAGACACTTATTGGAAAATTCATTTATCTATGAATTTTATCCATGATTTCTTCTGCCCAAGCAACTGTTTTGATTTAGGCATTTGGAATCTGTGTGAAGTCTAGAGTGGGCAAAAGCATTGGAGCATTTCATTACTTTTTCCCCTTTAGAAACAGAGAAAGTAGTTTCGTTTCTTTTCTTTCTTTCTTTCTTCCTTTCTTTCTTTCGTCCTTTTTTTTTTTTTTTTTTTTTTTCAGGGTCTTACTCTGTTGTCCAGGCTGGAGTGCAGGGGCAGGCTCACGGCCACCGCAGCCTCAACCTGCTGGACTCAGGCAATACTTCCACCTCAGCCTTCCAAGTAGCCAGAACTACAGGTGTGCGCTACCATGCTCGGCTAATTTTTTAATATATTGTAGAGACGAGGTCTCACCAAGTTGCCCAGGTTGGTCTCGAACCCCTGACCTCAGGGAATCCTCTTACCTCGGCCTCCCAAAGTGCTGGGATTATAGGCTTGAGCCACCGCGCCTATAATCCAAAAGTTTCTTTTCTTAAACTGAGTGGTGCAGAGGGTCTGCCAAGAAATAGAGGCTTAATGCACAGGTTTTTGATCTAGTTTGGGAAGAATAAGTATATATTTCTCTATAAAATTTCTGTTCCATTTTTTTCTTTTTATTTATTTATTTTTAGTGGTGGGAAAAATATATCATGTAACCAAAAGACAGTGTAACATATATAAATAGTTCAAAGCAGGGACTGGCAAACTATGGCCTGTGGGCAAAATCTTACACATGACTTCTTTGTATGGCCATGAGCTAAGAATGACTTTTTCATTTTTAAAGGGTTCTGAAAAGAACCTAAAGAAGAAGATGTCAGAGAGATTATATGTGACTCATGTAAGATATATAACTCATTGCATCTACATCTGGGTGCTCTTTGGTCTCTCTCTCTCCATGTGCCATCTTATCCTCCAGAGGCTATCTACATGGCTTGGGTTCCTCAACAAATAGTGGCCTCAGGGTAGTTTGACTTCCAACATATGGTGGCTCAGGATTTTGAGAACAAGCATCTCAGGAGTCTGGAAGTGGAAGCTATCAGTCTTTTAAGGCCTGGACCTAGAAGTATGTGTGACGTCATTTCTGCCACATTCTATTGGTTAAGTGGTCACAGAGCCTGAATCAAAAGGAGAGGACATAGCCCTCCCAAATTTTGATGAGGTAAATATGCTAGAGAACAATAATTTGTGGCCATCATCTTTTATTTGCTACATGTTTCCTGCAGTAAAATATCAGAGTTCATGTTGCTACATAAACTTGTTAACAATACTATTGTCACAAACTTTTAAATTTTTGCAAATCCGGTGACTACAAGAAGAGAGAAAAATGATTTTTAAACACCATTTTTGGGATATTTGCTGTGTGCATTTACAGGTATTTGGCTAAATGCTTTTCATTCCCACTCCCATTTTAATTGTAACAATAACCACGTGAAGTAGATATTATTTACCCCCAAGTTAATTAACTTGCCAAAGTTCATATAGCTAACAAGTGGCAGAGCGTAGATTTGAATAGAGATTTAGCTGACTTCCAAGCCCATGATTTTAATTTTTCCTTTTTATTTCAACATGTGAGCTAGGATGATGATTTGAGAAAGATTTGAACTATGAAGAAAATGTAAAACTATTAAGCCAGTATAGTAAATCAAATGTAAAGTAATAAGAAAGAAAATATGATTTTAAAATGTTTATTCAGCTAACTTGGGAGTACCATCTCTCCCTTTCTATCAAGCAATAAAAAAAATTTGACTCTAAAAGCAAACAAAACAAACAACCCCTCCCACCAAAAAAACCAAAACAAAGCAACAATCTGCCCCCTACCCTCTGAATCTCAAAGCTTTTTAATGTTCTGTAGGAATTGGCCTTATAGTTTTCACAGAGGGGCTGGAGCTGCCCTCAGGGTGCATTAAGCATGGTTTTTGAAAAGGCAGATAGATTCCTTTTCCCCATATCAAGCCAACATTGCAGCTTTTGTGGTTTGACTAGCCTAAAAGGAAAGGATAAGAATATTCTTGCCAGCCGGGCTCGGTGGCTCAGCCTGTAATCCCGCGCCTTGGGAGGCTGAGGTGAGCAGATTGCCTGAGCCGGCGGGTTCGAGACCCGCCTGGGCAACTTGGTGAGACCTCATCTCTACAATAAATCAAAAATTAGTCGGGCGTGGTAGCGCGCACCTGTAGTTCCAGCTACTTGGAAGGCTGAGGCGGAAGGATCGCCGGAGCCCAGCAGGTCGAGGCTGCGGTGGCCAGGGGCAGTCACTGCACTCCAGTCTGGGCGACTGAGTAAAACTTCAACTTAAAAAAAAACAAAACACATTACAGCTTTTCACAAAGATACTGAAATAAGTTGAGCAAAAAAATTTTTTTAGAACTACATCACTCTTTTTTTGAAGAATAGTATTGACACATCTGCTCAGACATACTAAATACCCATTCTGGCTTACTCATTATGGTATTACAAGAATCCATGTCCACGTGAACACTCACCCACACCGTTCCCCACCAGATAGGATGTATCCCAAGGTTGTGCATGAATGAGCACTTGCAAGTAGCAAATGCTCCTTTGCCTTTTTTTCTAAAGAAACACATGGGGGGGAAAGAGGTGAGTCAGCCATTTTGTGATGTATTCGAAGGTGCGTACAGCAACCCTGGATTGATTACCACGTTGGTGACTGCAGCTGGGAGATAATGCAGGCTAATGGACATCGGTACATGGTAAGCAACCTTTTGACATATGTATTTCTCATTTTAGAATCCTTAAACTGAATCAATGGTTACTCCTGGATTCTTGTGTAAACTTGGCTGGCAGGCCTTGGCAGAGGCACCAGAGACGTGGATGGTCTGCAGTCTTACCATCCACCTCTTGATATGTTGATGGAATGCCAGGTCAGGAAGGTCCACATAAGCTCAGCTACGATGTATAAAAAGCAGGCACAGAGGCACCTTCTCAGTCTTGAGACAATGAAGCAAAGGGAGATGCAATTGCAAAACATGTACAATTTCAATCCAATAACTCCTAGGCAGAATATTTTTGCTAAGGAATATACCCTATATACTATAAAATTGTGAGAGGCTTTTCCCTAGGAGATCACAGGTTATTTTCTCAATCAATTCAGAGTTGATTCTAAACAAATTGTACCAGGAAAAGCAGATGTGTTTTACAAGTTGATATTTTCTGGACTTTTTTTTCTGTACCAATGAGTTCAACTCTATTTTTGTTGTTGTTGAGATGAGGTCTCACTATGTTGCCCAGACTTGAATGCCTTGGCCTCAAGCAATCCTCTCGCCTCAGTCTCCCAAAGTGCTAAGATTACAGGCCACTGCACTCAGCACTGGAGATTTTTATATTTTCCCGCAACCCCTTGTTTTGCATGACCTTATTTTGGATTTTGCTGACTTTGGTGCTTTTCAGGGACTCAACTCTAGAACTGATTAGGTGTGAGTGTACAGCATTTACTTACGCACACCATAGCCCTCCCATCATCAGAAGAGGGACATTGTCCTGGTCCAGAAGGACCTCAAGACTGAAGGAACAGAATTAACAAAGACACAGAAAGCTATTCTTAATTTTGATCTTTGCTTTTGACAAAAAAAAAAAAGGAGATAGCTGATACATTCAAAAAATGCATTTGAGCAACTAGAATGAAGTATCATAAAAGGACAGTCTCTGGATAAAGCTGAAAATATTTCTCCTGCGTGTCCTAACCCTAAACATGCCAGCATAGAGAGATTTATAAAAAGAGGAAGCTGAGGAATAAATGTACATGTTTGTACCTCCACCATTAAAAGTGCAGTAGGAACTCTGCTTTCCTTAGATTAGATATCTTGCTGGGGTGAAGTGAGGTGTCACACTACCAGTTTTTTACTTCTCTTTAAAAATGTTTGTTGTAAGTTTTCTTCATTCTTTTTTTTGTTGAGTCAGAGTCTTACTCTGTAGCCCAGGCTAGAGTGCAGTGTCACATTCATGGCCACCCCAGTGTCGATCTGCTGGGCTCAGGCGATCCTTCCACCTCAGCCTTCCAAGTAGCTGGAACTACAGATGTGCACTACCATGCCCCACTAATTTTTTGATTTATTGTACAGACGAGGTCTCACCAAGTTGCCTAGGCTGGTTTTGAAACCCTGGGCTCAGGCATTCCTCTTGCCTCAGCCTTCCAAAGTGCTGGAATTACAGGCTTGAGCCACCACTCCTGGCCACATCCTTATTTTTTAGAAAATATAATGATTCAGTGTGCCCTTGTGTTCTGGTCTCACCCTTTCATACCCCTATGAATTAACAAGACAATATTTTCAAGAAATTGTACATGAACCAGAGGACATGTCTCTTGATCACCACAAGCAAGACTTCAGTTGCTAATGGACAGGAATTGCTTGATATCTAGGCCCTGGTATGCAAGATTTCTTTCACTGGAAATTTTTATTGTCATATTGATTGCTGTCACTCCTGAATAATTTGCATACTTGGGATTCTGAAACATCTTTGTATTGGAACATGATCTTTCTGGCCTCTTAATTCCTGGAGATTATCAGCCGTGGTTGCTGGAAAATACCCTTCCCCTCTGTAAAAGTGTCATTACCATGTACACACGGAGACTACAGATCCCTAGTTTCTTCACTTTTAGCACGGCTTCTTCCTTCAACCCTCAATGACCAAGGGTGAAAGGCACTTTCATCTATCTTGTGGTTAGATCACCGGAAGCCAACCCACCCTTGTTTAGGTTTACATGCTCAATGGCCCCTTGTTCTAGAGGATTTTTGGTTAAGCCTTTGATCTAGTGAATCTCTTTCCCATCAAGCTCAAGAATACCTACCTCAATTCACCAAAACTGGACAAACTGAGGCCTCACCTGGCATCCCAGTTGATGGAGGTTCTGCCCTAGAAGCAAGCAGGGAAACTGTGTGGCTTCAACCTCAGACACATCTTATCACTATTCTGCTGAGAGTCCTCATCTGAACCCATGGCTATGGTGAGGACAGTGTGGAATGGGCTCTACACATGGGCAAACACAGGATAACCTGGGGCTACTGCTAGACCTCAGAAGACCCAGGGGATTAAGCCTCAGGGATGTTGACATATCTGATCCTATTATGATCCAGCTCTCCTGGGGCATTCCTCAGAAACCTCCTGTTTCTGCAGTTACATCTTCCCTAGCAATGGCGGAGGGCATTGCCGGTTCTGCCCACAGCCCTCACCCAGGTGGCCAGTGAGTCACATACTGCCCTTGATGTACTGATGGACTCCAGGAGACATGGGCTTCTGCTTTCTGTTTCTCTTTATTTTCTCAGGGTTCTGCTTCTGCTAAGCTCACTCCCTCCAGTCATTCTAGGGAAAGAAGAGTCAGGGTCCATCAGGATCAGCTCCTCCTTTCCCCCTATTAGTGAAATGTACTCAGTGAGTATTTGGTTCCTCTTCCTCATGTGACAGGCACAGCACTAGCCCACTCTGGCATGGAAGATGGCGTCTCATCCTTGCTGTCTTCACATGAGCTGTTAGGCCATTTTTACTGCCCTGCTCACATGTTAAAAATGCCTTAGACCCAGATCAAATAAATCAGGAGTGAACTTAATGACTGAAGAAATAAAACTCATGGATTAGCAACCTCACATGAAGTGAGAGGGACACTGTGTCTGAGAAGTACTGAGCACTCAAGGTTCCTCTCAAAAGACATTGTCAGAAACAACTTAGGCTACTATATCCAGCAGCCATGTTGCAATTCAAAAAGCACATACATCTAGAGACTGGGTCTGGGACTTGACATTCTTCTACTGGCGGATTTGCAACCTCATTATCTAAGCCAGTGTTACAAAACTTAGACATTTTCATTTATGTCCTTTCAGGCTGTGCCCTGGCCACAGAGCACCACAGCAGTCATGAGCACAGAGTTGGGAATCCATGGTGTAGATGTGAGTGGGTTCTTAGGGCAAGGCTGTTGAGTGCAGAAAGCAGGCAGCCCAGGGCTGAGGTCCGAGTGTTCTAATATTAAAAGGCTGGGAGGAAGGGATGGGAGAGTCCCTGAAGGAAGGCTGGTAAAGAGTGGTCAGGAAGGGTGAAATAGAATCAGACATGTTTGAGGAAGAAGGAACAGTCCACTGTATTGAATGTCTCTGAGGGTTCAGGTAAAAAGAGTGATTAAAGGTATCTATTGGGTTTGTGAACGGCAGGGTGGAAACTAAGGCAAGAGGGGAAATGGGCTGCGAAGAAGTGTGGGTGGTACAAACAGAAAATGCTTTCAAGAAGCCTGCCTGCGGAAGGAGTTACCGGATAGGGTCAGGAGTGGTGGCTGACACGTCAGTCAGGATACAGAGCTACTGTTACTGTACGTTGTATGATATAATCAAGCATTATACTGAGCCTTTTACATTTGGCTTTACTTATGTGCAAACCATCCCTATGTGGCACATACTATTATTATCTCCATTTTGCCTATGAGGAAATTGAGGCACAGAGACCACGTGACATCCTTGAAGTCCCTGCCGAGTGCTCCGTGTAGCTGTCCCGGCCAACCTTGCCTTGTTAAGCCGTGACGCTGTTCTCTGTCATGTGATAACGAGCACTTGGGGAGGTTCAGGGCTCCTGCTCTGGCTTTCCTATGTGACTATTCACAACTCCCCTACCCCTCATGAGCTTGCCATCTTGCGTGCATGACACATCTGTTCATGGATGTATGGAAAAGAAAAACTATACACAGACACCACTTGGCACAACACCCCTATGGATTATGGGTAGGCTTGAAACTTAGAAGCATCTCACCCATTCTTCAAAGGGAGCAAAGAGATGTTTCATGAGTTCTGAAGATGTTTCTTTTTTCTGTCCCTCAGAGGGCAAGGAAAAAATACAGCCTCGCTCAGAGGAGATGATGCTAATAGAGATGGAGTGCTCCTGGAGGAATTGGCTGAAGACACTAAGTTAAATAGAATGAAGCTCCTGAAAAGCACTTGAGAAGCCACTGCTCTGACAGAGAGGGGACATGACACATGGGTCCCCTGGGCTGGAGAATGTGATCTAGGATGGCATGTGACAGCAGACGGAAAGCACAGAGCCTCTAGAGGGCGTCTGGTTGCTGGAGGGAAGCGTGGTCTGTGGCTGGTGGTAAGGATATCAAATCCTGTGCTTGGGATTCCAAAAACGTCCTAGTTCCTCTGTCATGGAAATATTATTCTGAACTAGAATAATGACTCCACATAGTTTTAGCTGACTCCTATCTTCCTCGCTGGTTACTATAGTGCATGGAACAGGATGGGCTACTTTCATGTAAGAATAAAACAGCACTTAATCCACAATAGCGACTATTTTCTAACTTGTACAGTCATGCAGTCACTGCCACCTGGCTTCCAGTCCTTCCTTTGAGTCTTACAGTCCTATGAACTAACATCACACTTCATAGTATAATAATCTACGAAAACTGTATGTTTGACTCCTTAATGTGGTCTCTTCCCATATCCTCTGCCTCTCCACCTGCCACTTCCTCCCAGGCACAGGCTTCCAAGTCAACCCATGCACTAGTGGTCCCCATGACAGCCTCACCTCCCTGATTTTTGTATGTTGCCTTTGTGTGTTGTCACTTGTTATCTGCTGTCTAAGTCCGTTCAGGCTGCTAGGGAAAAAAATACCGTAGACTGGGAGTTATATAAACAACAGTAATTTTGTTCTCATGGTTCTGGAGTCTGGGAAATTCAAGGCCAAAAGTGTCTGTCAAGGACAGACAGCTGTCTTCCAGCTGTGTCTACACATGGTGGGAGGGATAAGAAAAAAGGAGCTCATCTCACCCATGGGGGCTCTGCCTTGGTGGCCTAATCACCCCTGAGGCCCTCACCTCCTAATGTCCTCACACAAGGGGTTAGGATTTCAACATATGGATTTGGCTGGGACACATGTTCAGACTGCAGCATCTGCTGAACAGCCTTTCATCCATCAGTGAAGTGCAGCTCACACATCTCAGTCTTCCAAAGGCCTCGGGGATCCCTCAGTGTAGCTCCACATGTCCCTGATGCTCTTGCAATACTATTTTCTGTTGAGAACAGAGATGAGGAGGCCACACTCACCTTTGTAGCACGAAGGCCAAGGTAAAGTGCCCAGATATAATAAGTACCCAGTAGATGTTTGTTCAATAAACATCTTATAAGTGATGGATTCAGGAAGAGAGCTGGGGGTCTCCTGGTGCCTCCTGGCCCACCACATACAGGAACCCATCCTAGGAGATGCTGTAGTCAGCACCCTGACAGGAACAATGGCACATGCATGAGAGGTCATTGAGAAGATGGGACAAGGGGACTTATCAAAAAGTGTAGGCAAAGCTGAGGGGATCTTCAAGGGGTGAGGAAAGCACATGGCAGGAGTGGCAGAGCCTGAGGGACAGTGGCCAGCCCTGCAGGGAGCCACTTGCAAAACTATCTGAGAGGAATACTGTCTTTGAGGAAGGAAGACAACCTGCTCCAGCCAGGCGAGGAAGCCAAGAGGCCATCCATCGGTTGCTTTGCAACTCCTGCTGTTCCTCTGTCTCCTGCAAGAGCTTCCAGTCAGCCAATCCCAGCCAGAAGCCAGGGACAAAGCCTCTATTGTCTCCAAAATCCAGACTCCTAGAGCTCTGGTGTGGGGGAACTAGACAGAGGAGGAACTGAAGGAGTAGATAAAACATCGGCGCAAAGGAAGGCAAGGCTCACTTCTCCAGACAGCTGGAGAAGGGGGTGTGAGGAACTCTGAAAAGGGGTTAAGATGAGGACAGTGGAAAAGATTCAAAAGCAGCAAGCTGTGGATAGTCAGGATGAACATAGCCAGTCCCCCAGCTGAATGCCTCATGCATGTGACACAAACCAGGACCGCATGGGGGCCTTTCATGAAAAGTCGGAGGTGGAGACAAGGGAAATCCCTCCAAGCTTGTAGGGACCCTTTAAAAAATATCTACCAATACTAGGCTATTTTGATTATTGTAACTTTATAATAAAGTTTAGAATCTGGGAGTGTGATACCTCCCTATTTGTACAAGAACAGGCATATAGGCCAATGGAACGGGATAGAGTTTCCAGAAGCAAAACCTTAATTTCTCAACCATCTCGTCTTTCACAAGCCTCCACCATGAACCATTTGGGAGAGGAGACTCTATTTAGTAAATGGATCTGGGAAGACTGGCTGACCACATGCAGAAGATTAAAACAAGATCCCTACCTATCACCACACACAAAAATCAACTCTAAATGGATCAAAGACCTAAATGTAAAACCTCAAACTATAAGAACCTTAGAAAATGAAGGAGACACCCTTATGGGAATTGGAACTGGCAACCAATTCCTGATCAAATTCCCAAGTGCCCATGCCATAAGAGATAAGATAGACAAGGGGACCTCATCAAACTGACAAATTTCTGCAAAGCCAAAGAAACCATCAAATGAGCAGGGACACAGCCCACATACTGTGGAAAAATATTTGCCAACTGTATGTCTGACAAAGATCTAACATCAAGGATCTACAAGGAACTCAAACATGCCCAAAATAAAAAAACAAACAGTCCCATTACAAAGTGAGCAAAAGGTGTGAATAGATAGTTCTCAAAAGAAGACATATGAGCCGCCAACAGACATAAAAAAATGCTCAGCCTCTCTAGTCATCAAATAAATACAAATTAAAACCACACTGAGATACCACCTAACTCCAGTCAGGATGGCTATCATCAATAACTCAAAAAACAACAGATGCTAGAGGGGATGTGGGGAAAAGGGAACACTTCTACACAATTGGTGGGAATGTAAACCAGTACAACCTCTGTGGAAAACAGTGTGGCAATTCCTAAAAGATCTAAAAGTCGACTTTTCATATGACCCCACAATCGCTCTAATGGGAATATACCCAGAATAACTCAAATCACTCTGTATAAAAGATACCTGCATACAAATGTTTATCACAATAGCAAGAACATGGAACCAACCATGCTGCCCATCAGAAAAGGACTGGATTAAAAAAATGTGGTAAATATATACGATGGAATATTACACAGCCATAAAGAAGAACAAAATCATGAACTTCATAGCAACCTGGATGGAATTAGAGTCTATAATACTGAGTGATCTTTCACAGAAACGAAAAACTGAGTACCACATGTTCTCACTCATAAGTGGACCTTGAACAATTATCATAATACTATAAGAAAAGGATTTGTAGGAGTGGGAAACTACCGGGGAGGGGGGCAGGGAAGTGGGATTGGCAGAAGTGGGAATCTCCTCATCAACAAGGGTATCTGCATAATGAACATTTGTATACCTAACCCTGAATTGTACCCCACATCATTAACACACACAAAAAATAAAAATTTTAATTTTTTTTCACTTTAAGATAGATTTTCAACAATTTTTGATAATAACTTTTTCTTATCTGTTTTAAGTATCTCTTAAATCATGTGGCTTTCATATGTGTGTGTAATTTTATTTTTTATTCTATATAGACTTGTTTCATGAAGGCCTAAGTATAAGCTTCAAAAAAAGTATTCTGCAATCTTTACCAACAGTATTTTCTTTATTAATAGCTATGAAAAACTTAAATTATACCAAAGTATATCATTTAACTTTTCTCAAAAATAATATCTCTGATTTATAAAGACGTGGGGAACCAACATATTCTCTAAAACAGTAATATTATACCAAACTTTCGCAAATCAGTGTGTTAATGACATGTGGGAGATCAAACCTTATTAGGAACCAACATGATATAATCTGAAGGTAAACATGTTTGGGAACCAGTGAAATCTGAGTGAAAACATTGGTTTCATCATTCACAAATTGTATTAATTGAGAAAGTATTTATAGTCGC
>CAUYQG010039930.1:0-10863 GCA_963574415.1 Tarsius wallacei
CCACGCCCGGCTGGTTTTTTGATTTATTGTAGAGATGAGGTCTCGCTTGCCCAGGCGGGTCTCGAACCCGCGGGCTCAGGCAATCCACTCACCTCAGCCTCCCAAAGGCGCGGGATTACAGGCTGAGCCACCGAGCCCGGCAACTTGTGTAACATTTTCATCGGCAAGTTCTAGTTTTTCTTTCAGCACCTTCTGCCCAGTTCATTGCAATGAAATACATTGCATATTTTATGTATATTAAATATTCCAAGACATTTCTTTATCTTTGTGATAGGTAGTTTCCTTCAAATTTGATCATAGTCCGAAGGGAAATAAAATGTCAAATACTGGTTTTACTACTCTTAGAATTTTAATCAGGTTTAACATTCATCCTAATAACATTAAGCATAAAGTGTTGTTTTTTTTTTCCACTCACAGTCTGTAAATTATATAATTATTCAAGAAAATATAAGGGTGTTCCTAAAGAAGTTGTAACTGACATATTCAGTGCTTTATGTCTACTTGGCTTATGCAACAGAAATGCTGCTGTTGATGTTAATTGAATCTATTTTTCTCCCAGGCATAGCAGTTCCAAAATTGGACATAAAATTTTTTCCTCTTCAGAGTTAACATTTTTCAGGAAAAAAAAATCTATTATTCTGCAATTCACAGTCCCAATTTAAAAAAGAGAGAACTTAACATTACTTTATACAATAAATTATGTAAGCATTAGCATATAAATATTTTATACTTTTTCACTTACAGTGTTTTAAGTATATTTTTCTGCTCAATAAATGTACACAATAAAAGTTTTCCAACGTGAGCAGAATTAATAACAAATTTACATTGATTATTTTGAAATAAAAACTCACATTATCTGCAGTTTAAATTGGCATATTTTGTCTTCATAATTAGAAATAATTAAAAATCATATTCTCTTGAAGAATTAAAGATTAGATGTTTAGACACTTCTTGACAATTTTAGTCACCCCAGGATCACATAGCCCAGAGTGTGACAAAGGCAATACTTAAATTAACATTATCTTTCCAGTTATAATTTGCTACTCAATCTAGAGAAATAAGCTAAGAATGTATGTTTGAAGAACTCAATATTCATTTTAAATATATTTTAATAGTATATGTCTTCAAATTATGGTTTTGGGAGCAAATGACTCCTGAAACATAAACTAGAAATGTAATTGTATTTGAAATATGTTTCTCTGAAAAGAACTTTTATCACATTTTGATACTAAAATTATTAATATATACAGAGTATTCAAAATAAAATGACACTTCCAAAATAATCACATACAAAGCACAATAAAACATTTTATCAATGGTACAATTCTAAGTTTGGATATTATTGCTTCCCAAGAAACGTATGCTCTAATCATATTTTATTTTACTTCATAATAATTTTTTTGATTCTTCGATGTTTTGATTTGTTTTTTAATTACAGTATTTTTAATACTTCTGATTTATATATTTTATATTAAACCCACAGGTTTTTTTTCTAAGATTACTAAGTAATTTTAGGTATAATCTGAACATTTTTCCATACAAATATATGCCCTCTTTTAACCCATATTAATGCCTTGTCTCTAAGTAGCACATTAACATATATCATTTTTACCTGGAAATGAATTAGTTTGTCAAATTCCTATTGCAATTTTATTGGAGAGTAATTTTTAAATAAATAACTTAGTAGGATATTTGTATGTGCTGATTTCTGAGGAGAGAGGCAATGGAGAGGGGAAATGGTAAAGAATAGGATATCTGAGGAAACAGAATCAACCCTCTTGTTCTACCTATCAGATTCATTGTGACCACACTCAGAGGATCATTCGGGGTTCTGACTTTCTTTGACTTTCCTTCTTAAACAGTCCTAACTCAAGTATTATGATCACGCATTCTTAGTGATATTTTAGTTTACCTTGTCAGGGAAAGAAGATCCAGGGCATTACCACATTCTAAAAGGCAAAAAAAAAAAAGAATAATAGATTAATATTTTTTCTGTTAATACAACAGGACACATTATAGATATTTAAGCAATATTTTACAATTGATGTGTAATACAAATCTAGGGGATGCCATTTATGGACTCATGTAGCTTATAATCTATGAGGTCACTTGTAGAAGCTCTCTTAGCTTTGTTCTAGTACATAATACACAAACAGCTGGATGTATTACTTTCCTTCATAAAAAGCCATCCTGCCAGTCAATTAGTCAATAAAGTTTTGTTTTGTTACTCAATCTAAAATGTTCTCACACGTGTAAACACACACACACACACACACACACACACACACACACGGCTAGACAATTAATTCAACAGACCACTTTAATGCCTGGAATTTTATGTATATAAGAATTGGGTTCTCTTTTTTCTTTTTCCTGCAGTCTCAAAAGTGGGAATAAATGAAGGGAAGAATAAAATAAAGGAGGCATAGGGTATTTCTTGATAGTTATGTTATTTTTACATGATATATTCCTGCTAATCCCAAATAACATTTTATGCTTGCAAACCTTTTGTGATTTGATAAGAGAATTGATTAGCAGATAGTAGCAAATAAAAAAAGAAAGAATGGAAAGAATGACAAAGTGAGAAAGAAAATGAAAAGGACACATTTAAATAAAAATCTGAGTTTTGTTTTCCAATGATATTCTAAATAAATAATATTATGTCCTCTCAATCAAATACACATAAAACAGTAGGCACTAAATTCATGGTTTGAACACTGCAAACAATGTGTGTTTGTCTCTGTCAAGGAGTTTATAATTTCAAGTAAATAATTGATTATAAGACTTTTGAGTTTAACAGATGTGAGATGAAATTTCATTTTCACAATAGAATTATCTTGGGAAATTTTCATATTCTAAGACCAATACTTGTCACCCAGACAGACAGACTAAAATAGTTTTTTTTTCCTTATACAATAATTGTGAAAATTCAGTAAGATAATACAAGTAGAACAATTAGTACAGTGCCTCTCATGTATGGAGGACACAAGAAATCATACTTTGAGAACAGAAGAAAAATATAACCAGAAACTACAATAATTTTTAATATCTTTTTATTTATGAATATAATTACGCATTTATTTGGCAAAAATGTATTTAACATTAATATATGCTAAACAATGGATATATTATAGAAAGCAATACAAACATTTCGAATAATGACATTTTGGTCAATGACAGACTGCATACATGAGGATGGTCCCATAAGATTATAATATGATTATAATTTATTTTTGTTTGTACTGTAACTTTTTTTTGAGGTAAACAAAGACCACTGTGTTACAATTGTCCACAATATTCAGTACAGTAATGTTTTACAGGTTTGTATCCTAGGAACAATAGGCTATTTCGTGTAACCTAGGTATGTACCGGGCTATATAATCTAGGTTTGTGGAAATACTCTCCATAATATTTGTACAATAATATCTAACAGCACATTTCTCATAATGTATTCTTGTAATTAAGCATTGCATGACTGCATGAATGTTGCTGCCTATATTCTTGAAGTTATGTACAAATATATGTATTAATTTCTTTTTGTTATGTAAGAAATTACCACAGTTTCAGTGACTTAAAACAATACTGATTTAATAGCTTACTGGTTTTTAGATCAGCATTCTCATCTAACACTGCTAAGTTTTCTGTTCTGGTTATCATTTATTTGAAAGCAAGTTGGTCAGTTAGGCCAGCTCTTGTCTGGAGATCCTGCAGAAGAGTTAACTTTCAAGCTCTTTCAGGCTTCTGGCAGAATCCAATTCTTTTGTGATTATAGGACTGAAATCCCTATTTCCTTGCAGATTGTCGGTTGGTCTCATCTTCTAGAGGTACAATGTCTTTATCCCAAGTACCCTTAATCTCAATAACTCCTCTCACTCTCTGATTTTCCATTCTAGCAACAGCTGAAGAAAACCTTCTTCTTTTGAAGGACTTTGTGTGATTATTTTAGACCCACCTGACCAACCTTAAAGTTAACTATGTCGTACCACAGAACCTAATTGAGGGATTAGAGTAAGGAATCATGGACAATTTTAGAATTATACCAATGAAAGTGTGGAAGACTGACATGAGAAAATAGTCATTAGCTATTTAGACATTTTTTGATATATGATATACAAGGGGGATCCCGCAAAAAACAAAATTTATTTACAAATAGTGTATATTTGTTCTTATATGTCTAAACTTCAGTTTAAATAAAGCAGTCTTACCTTCAAAGTTGTCTTTGTTTGATGCAATTCATGTATTGAGAGACATTTCCACTGTTCAAAACCATTTTTGAACTCATCAATTTGAGGTCTTTTGAATGCTTCTGCCATTTTAGTTTCACCTCTTCCACATCAGTAAAACATTTTCCTTTGCTGACTTTTTTCATCTGGGGAAACAATAAAAAAGACACTTAGGGTGAGATTGTTTGAATAAGGACAGTGGGGTATAGGGTTCATACTGTTTTTAGTCAAAAAAACTGCTGAACACAGCACAATGTGGGCAAATGCCCTTGTAAATCACCCATTTTGAAATGGGCAAACATGATGACAGAATCTTCAAAACAAAAAATTCACTGAAGCCAAACGCAGCCTCTCATAACACTAGCTGGTATACCAATGCTGATGGGTTCCTAGAACACTTACCTAGCAGTGGAAGCCTATACTACAAGGGCACACCCTCTGACAAATAATTCTATTTTTGCGGGGGTCCCCCTCATAGGTAAGAGAAACATAGTATTATGAGAATATAGAGACGGTAGACTTGATCTTACCTGGATACGTGGAATATTTAAATAAGTGTAAGTCAATGACAGGTTCTAAATCAATGGCAATGATGAGTTAGATTTGGTTGAACTGGCAGGGACGGTGGTTAAATGAAGGGAACAGTTCATGTGAACACCCAGTGGTGAAAGTTACAAGAGAGGAGCAGTTGATAATACATAGGACTTAAGAGTAGAAAATAGAATCACTGAGAGCTCAGATAGATTGGGAAAGCAGGAACATTCTAGGCTTAGGTAAGCATTCATCCTATAGCAATAGAAAGTCATTAAAACAGAGCTACAAATCAACATTTTATCAAGACATTTTTCAAATTTCTGTAAATTTTTCATGCATAAATAATAAAAGGAAGATCAACAAATTTTCCAGGATAGAACATAACAGAGGAGAACAAGATAAAATGGAAAATAATAGAATGGAATTGAATGCTAAAAAACTGTTTTCTAGTCATGAATGTGGTAATTTGATGCTTTTATATTCCAGTTTCTCGTCTGTTTCTTAGAAATATAATCTTGTAATCAAAATCAATATAGAGTATTTAGGTTTACAGAAAAAAGTTCCTGAAAACAAAGTACTGGAAATAAGGAGGTTTTAGACAATGTTTATTTATTTATTTTAAATACTGTTCTTGAAACAAAGACATCTAAATCACTGGACAGGCAAATCTAACTATTTATATTCCTCCATCATCAATTTTATCATCAGAGCATTAGTTCAAGGTAGTTTTGTACTAAATAGAGAAAAGATTTATGTCACAGTTAAATACCATAGCGTCCCTCACCTAACAAAGCATAACAAATAGATATTGTTCTGAAAGTTTACATTTACTATGATCATGATTTATGTTATCAAGCACAGAAATCACAAACAATGTGACTTCCACCTTGACGGAACATTAATCAAGAGATAAAATTGTATTAAAGCAAAGTTCCAGTTGGGCAGGAATATAACAGTATAAGCTATTTTTCATCACACAATCATTTTATGATCCACTTTTACATCAAAACCATGAAATATAGGAATTACACTGTTCTCAAATCACATAAAAAGTTTGCACTAAAGTAAAGCAAGATAAATTAATTATAAAATATTGCATGTAACCTTAAGTTTTTCCTAGAATTGCATTACAGAACTAAACCTGGGGATAGTTAGTAACTTTAATTACAACTGTTATTTTGTGTAGAAAAAAGGATGAGGGTGATTTTCTTCTTTCATTTACATAAACAATATATTTTAATCAAACATTATTGATGGATTCTCCTGAAATAAAGGACTTATCATTAAAAAAACTAAAACTGATATCATGTTTTAACAATGCAGTCTTATTTAAATATGGTACCTTATAATTATTAAAGTACTATTTACTTAAATAGCATATGTTGCTTTTTTGTGTAAAATTAGAATAAGTTGCAGTGAATAGTTTTTAATACCAAACCTTTGATGATTCAAAGTGTCTAGTTTATGCCAAATCTGTATTGAATAAAGGGAGGAGTGGGAGTACAGCATGGTAATTTTGCAAATTCATATAATTTAGACTCTGTTGGAGATCACTTTGGTATGTAACTATTGTTGTAACTTTGTTGGAAAAAACATCAATAGTATGGTATTAATGGCTCCTGGCCCTTTTGGAAACTAGGCTCTCTCCTCTCTCCTGATATTTATGTATCTACATGATAATGGAGCTCACACGTTCTTACATGATTTCTCATTTCTGTCCTTACACTCACATACACTTTGATTTCTATCACTTTTTCATTCCTGGTAGAACATAACTGCTTAATACTCATTAATCTCTTTACTCAATAAGTATTTATTGAGGTAAATATATCAGGCATAAGTAAGAAGTTATTATCAGATAATGTTAAGTGTTCATGAGAAACTTACAAAGAAACATGATAGAAAGAGAGTTATTGATGATGAAAATCTTTATGTAGAAGAAATGTTAAGTCGTCTTTAGGAAAATGATATTTGGACTTGGAGTTCAGGCAGAAGAAAAATATACACATTTACAGAGCAGATGCAAACGTACAGTGATGGGAAGAACCTGGTGAGTTATCAGTGTGGAATGATCCTTGTGACTGAGGATGGTAAACAAGGCATGTAGAAATAGAAAAGGAGGTTGGGGAAAGGACTTTATCAATAGGACGTCAACTAGAAGGAATGACAGCATTGTTTTTTTTTTGGTTGTTTTGTTTTGTTTTTTTGTTTGTTTTTTTTTTTTGAGTTGGCGTCTCACTCCGTCACCCAGACTGGAGTGCAGTGGCCGCTTCCGGCCACCTCAGCCTCGACCCACTGGGCTCCAGCGATCCTTCCGCCTCAGCCTTCCGAGTAGCCAGAACTACAGGCGTGCGCTACATCGCCCGGCTGATTTTTTTGATTTATTGTAGAGATGAGGTCTTGCCAAGTTGCCCAGGCGGGTCTCGAACCCGCGGGCTCAGGCGATCCACTCACCTCAGTCTCCCAAGGCGCGGGATTACAGGCTGAGCCAGACAGCATTGTTAATTAGCGGCATTATGACATTGTATGGTTTATACTTCCCAAATGTTACACAGAGGACTCTATAGAGGTCAAATTATAGGAGGGGAGAAGCAGAATGAGGGAAATTAGTGAGGAAGTTATTGTAGCATTATTGGTGAGAAGTAAGAATTATTTAAGTAAATTAGTAGTAAGTAAGAAGAATACACATAAATCTATTTGGAATATATTGAATTAAGCTTAGAATTGCTATAAAGGGAATATTAGGGGGTGTAAAATAAATAGATTAATTCAAATATAAGTAAAAAAAATTTTGAGAAACTGGTTAGATATTATTTTAGTTGCCTGAGCTGGGAGAGAAAATATGGTTATAAAGAAAATCAGTGGGACTTCCTGCAAGATGGCAAAGGGGCAGGTTGATCCGTGAGACTCTCTGTGAAGGCGAGTGACCATAGGGACCCTTGCGCTCCCCAGTGCCTCCTGCTCCTGCCACTGCCAGCCTGCCCTTTGGCCAGCCACGCAGGTCTGAGGACTGGCAGAAAACGGCCCTGCACACTGCTCTGTTCCTCACTGCAGTCATCGCCAATGACGCTGCTGCCCCTGATTCCACGCACTGCACTGCTGGCTCAGGCACCGCCACTGTCACTAAGTCCCACAGTCGCTGCCCCGCCGGAATTGGCTCTAGATTCCTGGCCGTGGAGTTCTTTCCACTCAGTGCACTGCTGAAGAGGCCCTCGCCACTGCTCCTTCCTGAGGCTACTCCCTCCCCCTGCCCAAGGCAGTCCTCAATTCCTGGCCCAGGGGGCTCCAGGCCCCCATGCCTGCTGCACAGCTCCACCCTGCCCAAGTCAACAAGTGACACACCAACCTGTGGCTCCTGGCTGTCTCATACTCCACATCCCCCAGTGCAGCCGGTGGGTGGGTAGGAGAACAACTAGAGCCCTGAGACCAGGCAGAGACTGCATTGACCCACCCAGCATGCTGACTCTGCCCAGCTCCACCCACCTTCAGCTTGAGCTCTAAGGTAATAAAATCAAATTGGGAGAGACAGAAACCTCTCCCCCATGCTAGACTGGACACAGGTCAGATTTGAATGGCAGACTTCTCAGGCAGCAAGTTGACTGAGCTTAGATCTGATCAAACCTCCCCCCACAACAGGCCTGGGGCATCAGATCCTATCGGTGAACAACCCTACCAGCCTGCAATGAGAACTAGAGATCAGAGCTGCAAAGACATTTGATTTAGAGGAATGATCTAAGAGCATGCTTGGTTCCCTTGTTTTTATTTTTTCTATTTGTATACTTTATATGTTTGTTTTACCTTTCTTTTTTCCTTTTCTGCTCTTTTTTCTCTCTTCTTACTGTTATTGATAGCATTTAAGTACTAGCTTTACCTCTGTCAGTTTACTGATTTTTTTTTATTCTTTAGACTTCATGCTTATGTAAGGGAATAGTATCAATAAGGAGGTTGATTGGTTTGTATGTCTGTATGATTGTCTGTATGCTTTATTTATTTTTTGTTTTGTTTTGTTTTCTTTCTTACTGTTTTCTGGCTCTGTGACTCTTTTCATTTATTAGTCAATACATTTGTCTGTTTTCCCTCTTACCCTTCTCTCTCTCCACCTTTCTCTTACTCCCCACCCCTGTTCCATTCCTTTCCTTTTTCTGACCATATTTTGCTTTCAGGGAGCAAACTTATTCACCTACTGCATGGACAGATTGCAAGGCAGTGGAAAGTAGGTTCCAGGGTATTCATACACCTGTCAGTGGATACTGTGGTCTGTGGATAGATTTTGAATCACAGCTTCCCCTTCAGTTCAATCTCAAAACTGCAAAAAAAAAAGCACAATCCTCAACCCACAATCAAGCTCCAGAAGTAAACAAAGCTAGAGGATTCACACAAGGAAAAATAAGAGATCAAGCAAACAGAAGTAAAAGCAACCTTGCCACACATGAACAACAAAATTAAAGAAGGGGGGAAAAAAGGAAAAAGTGAGGTGGAAAATCTACACAAATGAAGAGAAACCAAAAGAAAAATATAGGTCTCACACAGACCCCTGGGAGATTGAACATGGAGAAAACAGACTTCGGAACACAAACAATGAGGAGCCCCCAGAATGACTGGTCACATACTACAACCCCAGACATCAAGACACTAATAGAGAGAATAAAAAGAATTGAGAAGAGACAAGAGGAAAATAGGAAGGAGTTGATAACAGAGATAACAGAAGTAAAGAATACTGTTATTGAAATAAATAAACTAATAAACAGGGAAAGCAGAACTAGCCAAACAGAAGAAAGAATCTCAGAACTTGAGGACCAAAATACAGAACTAATCGAAACTGTACAAACCATAGAAAAAAAGCTTAAAAAGATAGAACAAAACCGTCAAGAGAAGAGACAGAACCTAAGAATAATTGGACTTTCTGAGGCAGAAAAAGTGACAAAGACAACTCTGGAACAAACAGTCCATGAAATTATTCAAGAAAACTTCCCTCATCTCATCAGTGACATGAAAATTCAAACAAAAGTTATTCATAGAACCCCTGCAAGACAACAAATGGGAAGACCAACTCCCAGACACATAATAATTTGCTTAAACAAAGTAGGTATAAAAGAAAAAAGTCCTAAATGCAGCAAGAGAAAAAGAGAAGACAAATTAGAACAGCAGCAGATTTATCTACAGAAACCCTTCAGGCCAGGAGAGCTTGGAGCCCAATCTTCAAAGTCCTCAAAGATAATCAATTTCAACCAAGAATAACCTACCCAGCTAAACTAAGCTTCATCAGTGAGGGAGAACTAAAATCTTTCCCAGACATTCAATCCCTAAAAACTTATGCTGCCTTTAGAACAACCCTACAAGAAACATTTAAGAAAGCATTAAACACAGAAGAAAGGAAAAAAGAACAACAACATTCATCACAAGAGTGCAGGAAAAAGATTGAAAACACACATGAATCAACACAAAAATCAAAAGAAACACAACAAACAAAAAGAATTGACAACACTTCTATAAGACCCCAAGACAGGGATAAACTCTCACATTTCAATAATTAGCCTGAATATGAATGGACATAGTATGGCAAAATGGATAAAATATCATAAAGCAACAATATATTGTCTCTAGGAGACTCATCTCACCAGAAAAAACACAGACTCAAGGAAAAATGATAGGAAGCAATGGCAAATGGAACACAAAAGAAAGCTGGAGTTACAAATTTAATCTCAGACAAGATACCCTTTAAGCTATCAAAAATTAAAAAAGATAAAGAAGGTCACTATATAATGATAAAAGGTTTGATCCATCAACAAGAAATATCCATCCTAAACATATATGCACCCAACAAAGGAGCACCAAATTTTGTAAAGCAGCTTGTATGGAAACTTAAAAAAGAGATTGACTCTAACACTATTATAGCTGGGGACTTTAATACCCCACTCACAATCCTGAACAGATCATCAAGACAAAAAATACCAGCAAGGAGATCCGGAACCTCAATAAGACTCCTGAACAAATGGACCTAATTGATACCTGCAGATCACTACACCCAACGACCACAGAATATACATTCAACTCATCACCAGTGAAACATACTCCAAGATCGACCACATCATTGGACATAAATCAA
>CAUYQG010039931.1:0-11298 GCA_963574415.1 Tarsius wallacei
CAGACTGGGAAAAAATATTTGCCAACTATATTCTGACAAAGGCCTAACATCTAGGATCTACAAGGGACTCAAATGTACTGAAAAGAAAAAAAAAAGCCCCATTACAAAGTGGGCAAAAGATATGAATATGAATAGACATACAAGCAACCAACAGATACATGAAAAAAATGCTCAGCCTCACTAGTCATCAAAGAAATGCAAATTAGTCAGGATGGCCATCATCAATAACTCAAAAACCAACAGATGCTGGAGAAGATGCAGGGAAAAGGGAACACTTCTATGCTGTTGGTGGGAGTGAAAACTAGTACAAACTCTGTGGAAAACAGTTGGTGATTCCTAAAAGATCTAAAAATCGACCTCCCATAAGACCCACAATCTCCCTACTGAGAATATACCCAAAGAAACTCAAATCACTCTATGAAAAAGATACCTGTACACGTATGTTTATTGCAGCATTATTCACAATAGTAAAAACATGAAGCCAACCGCACTGCCCATTGAAAGAGGACTGGATTTTTAAAAATGTGGTCCAGATATACACGATGGAATATTACACAGCCATAAAGAACAAAATTATGAATTGAACATCAACTTGGATGGACTTAAGAGATTATAATACTGAGTGATCTATCACAGAAACAAAGAACTGAGTATCACATGTTCTCACTCATAATCGGACCTTGAACAATATTTGTAATACTATAAGAAAAGGATTGATAGTAGCAGAAAACTGCCAGACAGGAGAGGTGGGATGGGCAGTAGTGGGAATCTGCTATGGAGGAGGGGGAGACACACCTCATCAACAAGGGTATCTGCATAATGAACATTTGTATACCTAACCGTGAATTGTACCCCACATCTTTAAAATTAAAAATTAAAAAAACTTTTGTGAAGTGTCAGGATCATATAGAGTAGTTTTAGAAACTTGAAATGAAAGAAATTCTCACATTGTTTTGTTCATGAGTAGCATTTGCATCCAGACTTAAGCCAGAGATGTGAATGCTCAGACATCATGGAAACAGAAAACTTCTGGTCACGAAGGAAACCTTAAGCTCGCCATGTAAAGCTTAAACCCATTAATGAGTTGAATGAATCAGTGTCCGTGACCACCTGTCTGGAGTGAGGAAAATTAGTCTGAAAGTATGACTGACCTGAAAAATGATACAGAAAAGACTATTTACTTCCTTAGAAAAGAGCATTCCTGCTACAGATATGGAAGTTAAATTGTTGAAGCACTGGTTTGGATGTTTGGATGTGGGGTGCTCGGAGGGAAGCCAGAGGGGATGAAATACCTGCTAGGAAGTTAATTTTCATTCATCATGGACCATTTGACAGAGTCACATTCTGGAAAAACGATCATCTTTGAAACCCATTTTGGGAGGATTGCTTAGACAGTGATTCTGGAAAGATGCCCCTGTGGGAAAGACATTAACATCTGTTTGTCTAATGATAACAAACACAACTTTCAATTAAGACTACTAATTATTGGTATATTTCATGCCTGTGTATTTTATCTAATCAAAATAAAACTAAACATGCTATTTTTAAAAAAAATAGTGTATATTCCTGCAATTTTACTCTTGATATACACTCACCAGAAATTATGGCTTATTTTTCCCAAAAGATGTGTTCAGAAATGCCCACAGTAGCTTTATTGTAATAGTCAAAAACCAGAAACAACTAATGTCTATCAGTAATAGGATGGATAGATAAATTGTGGTATATTCATGTAATGAAACACATAGTACTGAGAAGAAGCAATCTGATATATGCAACATGAATGATTCTCACAGACAAAACTGAGTGAAAACTGCCAGACACAAAAAACTACATATCACTGCCACTTATATGAAGTTCAAAAGCAGACAAAACTAATAATCAAAAGAGATATAGGTCAGAATGACTCCTGAGAGTGGTTACTGCCTGGGAAGTGCCCTAGGGAAGTCTTCTGGCTGCTAGAATGATCTAGATCTTGATCTGAGTGAAGGCTACATACGTGTACATGTGTAAAAATTAACCAAGTGATACACTTAATTATTGTGTACTTCTATACATAAACAGTTAAATTAAAAATATAATAAAAATTTAAAAATCTAAATATCTTCAGGTAATGAAATTTGCATATTTAGATATCTTTAGAATCAGTAAGCCCAAGTAACATATTATGAAATTTAATTTTATTTGATGTATTATGATGGCATTATTCTTGCCATTTATTACATACATTCCATTATTAATTGTTTTTCTCTATAAATGGAAATTTTAATGGCATCTGCCCCATAGGGCTATTTTTTAAAATCAAATTTATTATTTAAAATAAAGTGCAAAATCTGATGAGTTCTGACAGTTGTATAAACCTATGAAGCTACCACGACAATCAAGATAGACTCCCAGAAGTCTCCTCTTGCCCTTTGCAGTCCATTTTTCCTCCACTCTGGCTCTAAGCAACCACAGATTTTCTTTGTGTGCAAAAATATTCATTTTTATTTTCTGGGATTCTAGATACATAGACTCAGTATGTATTCTTATGTGTCTGGCTTCTTTCATTCAACATGATGATCCTGAGATGCATTCATGTTATTGCATTTATCAGTAAATTGGTATATTTTTTATACTGACAAGTATTAATCCATCGTATGGATATCCCATATTTTGTTAATCCATTCACCCTTTGATGGACATCTGGAGAAGCCTGGGACATGATTTAAGACCAGATGTATGTGGCAGCATTAGGAATACAATTCCAACTAACAGTGAAGAAAATGGCAGTAGTACCTTCTGCACTGACCAAAAGTCAGGTGGTGTAGGGACTTTTGCAGGACTTGCGAATCATAGGTATAATTACTTAGGGGGAGGGAGACAGAGAGAGGAAGAGGGAAAGGGGGGCGGGGGCGAGGAGGACAAGAGGAACGGGGAAGAGGCAGAGAGGGAGCGAGGCAGTGCTGTTAAGCATGGAACTAGAGTTTGAGGGGGCCTAACTGCCATAACTGGTTGCTCTTGCCCCGAAAAAAATTATTTCCCCTCCCTTAGCCTCTGTTTCTCCATCTGTAAAATTAAGGATGTTTAGGATTATTTCTAAAATTATTGCCTTTAAAATTGATATTTGAACTAAGGTAAGGATATTTCCAAATTAATTATATTGTTACTCTTTTAAAAGTTTCCATTTGGCATTAACACCATGTTTCTGTTTTTTAATTTTGCTTCTGACATTGTCCTCTGATCATAGTACTTCCCCGCCTTATAAAGCTCTAATTGAATATCTACATGTTTTCCTGTGAAGTTACTTTCCACTTATATACGGAAATGGTAGAGCTTCAAAAGCCTTTTTGATTATTTAAAAAATTGATCTTTATGTTACGAAAAATCCTTTCACTCCCCTTCAATATACTTAGTCAAGGGGCCCTCTAGTGGAAGAATCTGCTTACAGCATGATGGCAGTTGCTTACAGATTTAATAGTTCATATTACATGGTATGCACTAAACAATAAAATATCTATGCCTGAATTCTCAGGATTCAGAGACTACATATAGAGGATTATAATATTTATATTTTTCCTATCCCAATTACTGTTTGTTGTCATTAGATTAACCTTGTGGGTGGGAATATATACAATTGAAGAAATTTTACTTTAACCCTAAAAATATATTTTAAAAGAAGACACTTGTGTCCTGAATTATTTACTTCTTTTGTAGATTGTTCCTGTTTTTCCAGGAGAAGATGAACACATCTTTGTGGGCTGGAGAACAGTGGTGAGGGCCCATCTGACATTTCTTGTGAGTGTTCTTTAGGTCACTGTCTCCAGGTTCTATGGGAGCCCACAACATCTGCACTATGGAGTTTTTCTAAAGCAACTTTGTAGGTATGAGCAATAACAAAGACACTCCTCTCCTGAGCACTGACTTTCCCTTAATTGAACAGAAAAGTACCATGAATGACAATTATTTTCTTTTTTTCTTTTATTTGAATGAAAACTATTTTAAAGCTTCATTCAGAAGCCAATTTGACCGAATTTACTAGTCTAGTCCATTTTTAAAATGTGGATATATCTATGATAATTAATTAAGCAATTAATCTGATCTTTAAATTGAATTTCATGCATTCTCACGTTCCATTTTAATAAATTGATATAATTCATTCAAAATATCAAATTGGTTGTGTTACAGGGAACCTCATGGAGGAAATGAAAAGCTAGATTTACTATGAGAAAGAGATGTACTTGATTTCATGGGGTCATTACTTTAATTAATATTTTCTTAAATAAATTATAACTAACTTTTTTTCCCAATCCATGAGCATGCAATATTTTTCCATTTGTTTGTGTCATCTTTGATTTCTTTCAGCAGTGTTTTGTAGTTTTTGTTGTAAAGGTCTTTCTTTCTTTTTTTTTTTGAGTTGGAGTCTCACTCCATCACCCAGGCTGGAGTACAGTGGCACATTCACAGCCACCCCAGTGTCAACTTGCTGGACTCCAGAGATTCTTCCACCTCAGCCTTCCAAGTAACTGGACCTACAGGTGTGCACTACCACACCCGGCTAATTTTTGATTTATTGTGGAGACAAGGTCTGGCCAAGTTACTCGGGCTGGTCTCGAACCCATAGCCTCAGGCAATCCAGTCGCCTCCTCCTCCCAAAGTGCTGGGACTACAGGCTGAGGCACAAAACCTGGATTTTTTTTTCTTTTTTTGCACTTGTAGGCATTTAACGAACCTCCCTTTGTGTGGCTTCAAGCCACCAGGACACAGGCTCCTCCCACACCCTTAATCTTCTCCTCAGCTCTTCTGCTAAAGAATTTGGCCTTCACAATGACAGGCTGCTTTGGGAGCCTTCCCTTTCCCACAACTTTGTAGTAGCCCGATGGCACCACATCAATGATGGGAGCAGCTCCAGTCTTGTTTTCAGCAGCATTCACCTTTGTCTGCTCACTGACTGAAGTCCACAATTTATCAAGGTTGACAGTTGGGCAGAAACTCTGGTTCCTCTTTAAATGGTAATGCCTCATACCAGCTTTCCTGAAGTATCCTGAGTGATATTTGTCAAAACTGATCCTGTGGTGATGCAAGCCACCAGCATTACCACGGCCTCCTGGGTGCTTTTGGTGCTTGCTGATGTGGCCGTGGCTAATGTGGCCCTGAAGTTTCCGGATCTTCCTCAGTCTGGTTCGCATGGTGGCGGCCAAGGTGAAAGAGCGTAAAGGTCTTTCACGTCTCTGGTTAGGAAGATGCCCAGGTATTTGATTTGTGTGTGTGTGTGTGTGTGTGTGTGTGTGTGTGTGTGTGTGTGTGGCAATTGTGAGTGGGATTGTCTTTTTATTTGGGTTTCTGTGTGTTTATTGTTGGTGTATAGAAATGCGACTGTCTTTTGCACATTTATTTTGTACTCTGAGACTTTGCCAAAGCTCTTTATCAATAAGTGCAAGGAGGTTTTTGACAGATTCTCTTGGGTTTTCAAGGTACAGTATCATGTTATCTGCAGTGAGGGAGAACTTGACTTCCTCTTTTCCTATTTGGATACCCCAAATTTCCTTAACTTGTCTGATAGCTCTAGTTAGGATTTTCAAAACTATGTTGAAAAGGAGGGGATCCTTGGGCATACTTGTCTTGTTACAGTTTTCAGGGGAAATGGTTCCAATTTCTGTCTGTTTAGCAGTATGCCAGCTGTGGGTTTCTCCTAGATGGCACTTACTATTTTGAGGTATGTTTCATCTATGCCTAGATGTTTGAGGGTTTTTATCAAGAAGCTGGATTTTATCAAAAGCTTTTTCTGCATCTAATGATATAATCATGTGGTTTTTGTTTTTACATCTGTTGATGTATTTAATTACGTTTATGGTCTCATGAATGTTGAACCAGCCCTGCATCCCAGGGATAAAGCCTGCTTGGTCGTGGTGAATGATTTTTGAGATGTGTGGTTGAATCCGGTTTGCTAGGAACTTGTTGAGAATTTTAGCATCTATGCTTATCAAGGATATTGGCCTGTAGTTCTCTTTCTCTGTTGAATCTTTACCTGGTTTGGGTATCAATGTGATATTAGCTTCATAAAAAGATTTGGGGAGAGTTCCATCTTTCTCAGTTGCCTGGAATACTTTCAATAGGATTGGTATCAGTTCCTCCTTGTATGTTTTGTAGAATTCTTCTGGAAAACCCTCTGGTCCAGGGCTTTTTTTGGGTAGGTAGTTTTCTTATGACATAGTCAATTTCCTGGATTATTATTAGTCTATTTAGGGTCTCGATTTCTTCTTGTTTCAACCTGGGGACGTTGTGTGATGTTAGAATGTCCTCCATTTCCTTTAAGTTTTCAAGATTGTTTCCATTCAAGTGTACATAGTAGTCTCTCATAATCTTTTGTATTTCTTCAGG
Source organism: Tarsius wallacei (assembly GCA_963574415.1). Classification (NCBI taxonomy): domain Eukaryota; kingdom Metazoa; phylum Chordata; class Mammalia; order Primates; family Tarsiidae; genus Tarsius; species Tarsius wallacei. The sequence continues at coordinate 6,358 of CAUYQG010039931.1, forward strand.
GTCAGTTGTGACTTGACCTTTTGCATTTCTGATTGTGTTTATTTGGGCTTTTTCTCTCTTCTTCTTGGTTAGTCTAGCTAGGGGAACGTCAATCTTGTTTATCCTTTCAAAGAACTAGCTTTTTGCTTCGTTGATTTTTTTGTATTATCTTTTTGTTTTCTATGTCCTAAATTTGGGCTTTTATTTTGGCGATCTGGATTCTTTTGCTGAAGTTAGGGTTTTGGTGGTCTTGCTTCTCCAAGTTCCCTTAGGTGATTTGTTAGGCTGTTACCTTGTGATCTTTCCATTTTCTTCATGTGTGTTTGGGGAGATATGAATTCCCCTCTTAGTACTGATTTCATGGCATCCCAAGGTTTTGGTAAGATGTTTTTTCATTTTTATTTGTTTCCAGTTATCTTATAATCTTTTTTTTTACTTCCACATTGACCCAGGAGTTGATTAGCATCATGCTGTTTAGTGTCCATGTCCTTGTGGATTTTGGGGGAACTTTGTTGGTGTTGATATCTATTTTTATTCCACTGTGGTCTGAGAAGGTGCATGGCAAGATTTCAATCTTATGATATTTGTTTATGCTTGATTTATGGCCAAGGATGTGGTCAATTTTAGAGTACATTCCATGTGGTGGTGAGTAGAATGTATATTCTGTGGTTGTTGGGTGGAGTGTTCTGTATCAATTAAGTTCATTTAGTCAAGTATCACGTTGAGGTTCCATATCTCCTTGTTGATTTTTTGTCTTGATGATCTGTCTAGAATTGTGAGCTGGGTATTTAAGTTCCCAGCCACGATTGTGTTAGAGTCAGTATCTTTTTTAAGTTTTCCTAGAGGCTGCTTTATGAAAGATGGTGCTCCTATGTTAGATGCATATATGTTCAGGATGGATATTTCTTGTTGATGGATTCAAGCTTTTATCATTAGGTAGTGACCTTCCATATCTTTTTTAGTTTTTCATAGCTTAAAGGGTATTTTGTCTGACATTAAGATTGCAACTTCTGCTTTCTTTTGTGTTCCATTCACCTGAATGTAAGTGTCCTTTCTGGTGAGATGAGTCTCTTGGAGACAATATATTGTTCCCTCATAATGTTTTATACGTTTTGCCATTCTATGTCTTTTCAGTGGTGCATTTAGTCCATTCACATTCAAGCTAATTATTGAAATGTGAGAGTTTTTTTCCCATCATGAGGTTCTTACAGAGTTTGTTGTTGTTGTTTGTTTGTGGTCTTTCTTTTGCTTTTGGGGTTGATTCATGTGTGTTTTCAATCTTTTCCCTGCATTCTTGTGAAGGGCATTGTCATTCTTTTTTTCCTTTCTTCTGTGTTTAATACTTTCTTAAGTGTTTCTTGTAGAGCTGGTCTGGAGGCAGTGTAAGCTCTTAGGGATTGAATGTCTGGGAAAGATTTGAATTCTCCATCACTGATGAAGCTTAGCTTAGCTGGGTAGGTAATTCTTGGCTGAAATTGTTTATCTTAGAGAACCTTGAAGATTGGTCTCCAAGCTCTCCTAGCCTGAAATGTTTCTGTAGATAAATCTGCTGCTATTCTAATTGTCTTCTCTGGTAGATACTCTTGACCATTTTATCTTGCTGCCTTTAGGAATTTTTCTTTTATACCTACTTCATGTTAGTGAATTAATGTGTGTCTAGGAGTTGGTCTCATTTGTTGTCTTGCAGGGGTTCTCTGAACCTCTTGTGTTTGAATGGTTGCATCACTGATGAGACGTGGGAAGTTTTCTTGGATAATTTCATGGAATGTTTGTTCCAGGGTGGTCTCTGTCTCTCTATCTGCTTCAGGGATCCCAATTAATCTTAGGTTCAGCCTCTTGAAATAATCGGTCATCTCTTGGAGGTTTTGTTCTGTCTTTTTAAGCTTCTTTTCTACGTTTTTAAGTTTGGGTTAGTTCCAATTTTTTGTCCTCAAGCTCTGAGATTCTTCTGCTTGGTTAATTCTGCTTTCCATACTTATTAGTTTGTTATTTATTTCATTCACTGTATTCTTTATTGCTGTTATCTCAGTTATGAACTGCATTCTTTCCTCTCGTCTCTCCTCAATTCTATTTATTCTCTCTATTAATGTCTTTAAGTCTGGGGTTGTGATTTGAGACCAGTTATTCTGGGGTCTCTTCATTGTTTGTGTTCTGAAGTCTGTATTCTCAGTGTCTGACTTCTCAGGGGTCTGTGTGAGACGTATATTTTTAGTTTGGTTTTTCTTCATTTGTGTAGATTTTCTCCTCCCTCCCCCACTTTTTTATCTCTTCTTTAATTCTGTTGTTCAGGGATGTGGGGATAGCTTTTACCTCTGTTTGCTCAATCTCCTATTCTTCCTTTTGTACATCCTCTGACTTTGTTCAATTCTGAAGCTGGACTGTTGGTTGGGGGGCTATACTTTTGGCCATTTTGAAATTTAATTGAGGGGGGAGCTGTGATTCAGAAGCTATCTTCAGATCCCAGTATCCACTGACAGGTGTGTGGGCCCCTGGAACCCACTTCCCACTGCCTTACAATCTGTCCATGCAGTGTATAGGTTTGCTCCCTGAAAGCAAAATGAGGTAAGAAAAAGGAAAAGAATGGAAAAAGGAAGGAGAAGGATGAGAGGAAAATGGAGAGAGAGAAGAATAAGAGGGAAAATAGACAGGTATACCAACTAGCAAATGAAAAGAGACACAAACAAAGACAGAAAAAATTTTTAAAAAACTAAATCATGCAGGTAATCATACAAACACACAAACAAACAAAAACACTCCTATTGATATACTCTCCTTCCAAAAATACCCATACACAAACAGGAAGTCTAAAAAACAGCAATAAAATAACAGAAACAAAGCCAGTATGAAAACATAATCAAAACAGAAAGAAAAGGTGAAAAAAGAAAACTAAAACAAAAGACAAACAAAAAATGAGCAAAAACAAACAAACAAACTTGCTCTCCAAAAACAAACAAACAAACAAAAAAAACTCTCTCTAGTAACTTTCTATAATGACTTTTATTATTGAATTTAACTCCTTTTTCATAGCAGAGGGACAAGATAATGATCCATGAAAACTACCTTAAAAACTACCTTAGCTATACTGCTATTTTATTATTAAATATAAAAAAATTAATGGCTAATGAATATTTGGAGTGTTTTTATATCTTCCCTTGAGTGGCCCCAAATCCCACTATTTCTCTGTTGATGTTATTGTCAGACTGTCTTGGCAAATCAAGCAGCCAGGAGTTGCCATTACATATACCATTTTATTACTGACTTATTCTGGCACATTCTGAAGCAGTTTACTCTCCAAAAGTGGGCACTGGTCTTCTGAGATTCTTATCGTTGGAGATCCCTTGACTCCTACTTTCCTGAGGAAGCTAGAAGGAGGCCAGGGAGGGTCATCAGGTGAATCACAGCATGTCCATCCTGTATCACATTTAAAATAGAACTTCAAATAGGTACACATTAGCCTGGGAGAGTGGTTTCCAGATGTCTTCAGTCCTGGACCACAGGATCCAGTGTCATGTCGAAGGGCTGGTGGCAAGCATAATTGGTTTTCATTGATGCCAACATTGGGGTTGGCAGAGTACATGTTTCACACATAAATATCATCTAACACTCAAAAATGTTTTTGGAGATCTCATTTACATGCACACTCATTCAGTTGGCTGTTTCCAGTGTCCTAGTTTCATGTTGCAATTTAAACAGAATTAAATATGTAGAGCTAAAAGTTGCATAATTTATTACTGCCAGTTTCCCTTGCAAACACTCGTTGATGCAGAGCTTCCAACTGGACCCCAGGTAGTGTCAATTACTCAAGAGAGTCAGGAAAGGAGATCAGACTCTCCAGTTCACATTTGACAAATACTCCTTTAAAATAGGGGTGGACTGCAGAACTCCTGCACGATCTTCAGGCTATCAAGGGCCACCTGTTACTGCCACACTAGGTAATAAGGTCAACTTTGTAGATTCAAATCATGTGAATTTGACTCCCATGATCCCCAAGTTGAACAAGCACACATCCTCCAGTTACTCCCTCTCAGTGCTAATGTCTCTCATCTCTCTTTGTGGCTTTCCTAAAAGTCATCTGTTCTTCAGGAAATTTGGTTGTCTCCGGACATCTCAGAAGAGATATTTGATGTTTGGAATTTCTGGAGAGTTTATTTGCTAGAGAGAAGTTCTCCATCACAGCCGAGCTGATTTTATGGACCTAGCATCTTCCACCTCTGGCAGAATCTTGGTAATTGGTGGAGAAGCAAGCAATCCTCAGAATCAAGCATCTGAGGTATTTGCAGCAGCTGCCATTTGTTGGTCCTTATTATGTGCAAGGGCTGTGTTGCACCCTAACATGCATCATTTTATATACTCACAATCACTTTGTGATGAAGTTAGCATTATTGTTCCCATTTCACAGAGAAAAAAATCTGAGGTTTAGAGAAGTAGGAACAAATTCTGTGGATTTATTCTGTAACATAAATCTAGGAGGTTTCACTTCAGAAAATGCAGGGGAGTATTGTCCCATACACAGACCCAATTATAAAGCTGGTGGTTATTGCACATTCACACCCACAAAGGCAATGCAACTATGCATTCATAACAATGCCATTAATAGGACCCATATGTTGAGCAGGAAGATATAGGTACCAATTCCAAGTGAGAACACCAAAGACCATAACAACACCAACCACTGGAAATAGGGGCCCACTGCATCTTGTCTGGGGTTGAAGATGCTAAGGCGAACTCTACACACAGGCATGGAGCCATGTTGGAGCCATGCTTTACTCACAGGGAGAAGAGATCAGTGTGAACAGCACCCTGTAGTGTGTGCCAGTCTCCCGTGGTCAGAGGTTTTCTCCTAATAGCTGATGCAGGGTGATGAGCTGCATGCATCTCTCGAAGACCTCCATTCCCTTGGGGGATAGAGTGGTGGCAGAAATATTGGTGAGAATGACCATCTGTGTCACACACACACACACA
>CAUYQG010039939.1:0-16900 GCA_963574415.1 Tarsius wallacei
ATGGAAACATAAAAGACCACGAATAGCCAAAACAATCCTTAGTAAAAAAAAAAAAAGAACAAAGCAGGAGTTATCACACTTCCAGACTTCAAACTTTACTATAAGGCTACATTAATCAAAATTATTATCATAAATACAAACAACAATCCAGTAATTAATTTGTAAACATAAAAAACCAATAATAGCAAAAAAAATCCTAAGAAAAAAAAAAAAAAAAACAAAGCAAGAGGTATCATACTCCCAGACTTTAAACTATACTATAAAGCTACAATAATCAAAACAGCCTGGTATTGGTACAAGAACAAGCATATAGACCAATGGAATAGAATTGAGATTCCACAAGTAAAACCTCAGTTTCTCAACCAACTCATCTTTGACAAAGTCTCCACCACCAAACACTGGGGAGAGGAGAATCTATTCAGTAAGTGGTGCTGGGAAAACTGGCTGACCACATGCAGAAGATTGAAACAGGACCCCTACCTATCCCCATACACAAAAATCAACTCTAAGTGGAACAGAGACCTAAATGTAAAACATCAAACTATAAGAACCTTAGAAAATGCAGGAGACACTCTTATGGAAATTGGAATTGGCAACCAATTTCTGATCAAAACCCAAGTGCCCATGCCATAAGAGATAAGATCGACAAGAGGGACCTTATCAAACTGACAAATTCTGCAAAGCCAAAGAAACAATCAAGAGAGCAGGGAGACAGCCCACAGACTGGGAAAAAAATATTTGCCAACTCTATGTCTGACAAAGGCCTAAAATCTAGGATCTACAAGGAACTCAAATGTGCTGAAAAGAAAAAAACAAATAGCCCTACTACAAATTGGGCAAAAATAATGAATAGACAGTTTTCAAAAGAAGATATATGAGCAGTCAACAGATAAATGAAAAAATGTTCGGCCTCACTAGTCATCAAATAAATGCAAATTAAAACTATACTGTGATACCAACTAACTCCAGTCAGAATGGCCATCATCAATAACAAAAAATAACAGATGCTGGAGAGGATGTGGTGAAAAGGGAACACTTCTACACTGTTGGTGGGAGTGTAAACTAGTACAGTCTCTGTGGAGATCAGTGTGGCAATTCCTAAAAGTTCTAAAAATCGACCTTCCATATGACCCCGCAATCCCCCTACTGGAAATATACTCAGAAGAACTCATATCACTCTATAAAAAAGATGCCTGCACACATATGTTTATCACAGCCTTGTTCACAATAGCAAGAATATGGAACCAACTGTGCTGCCCATCAAAAGAGGACTGGATTAAAAAAATGTGGTATATATACACAATGGAATATTACGTAGCCATAAAGAAGAACAAAATCATGAATTTCCCAGCAACCTGGATGGACTTAGAGTCTATAATACTGCGTGATCTTTCACAGAAACAAAGAACTGAGTATCACATGTTCTCTCTCATAAGTGGACCTTGAACAATTGTCATAATACTATAAGAAAAGGATTGACAGCAGCGGGAAACTGCAGGGGCTTGGGGTGGGGGGGGCAGGGAGGTGGGATTAGCAGTAGTGAGAAACTGCCTGGGGAAGGGGGGCACACCTCATCAACAAGGGTACCTGCACAATGAATATTTGTATACCTAACCCTGAATTGTACCCCACAATTTTAAAAGTAAAAAAAATTTTTTTAATATCCTAACAAATACTACTGAGACAAATATCCTGGAACTAGGCAGTTTTATTTGCTGGTTATCAGTAGGGCTATCACCAGTTCTCCCAGGTTGGCATAGTAGGAGACCCCGTAGAACACAGGAGTACATTCCAGTGACGTAGATGTTGGCTGGGGAGTGAGAGGGTAGGTTACCTTGTGGTGGTGGTGGTGATGGCACTGATGGCAACACAATTAGGGGAGCTTCACCTTCATCAGACTCCATCCCTACCTGAGGTCTTGGTCAAGCTGAGGCTGTTACTAGGACTTGCTCTGATCTAGCCACCCCGGCATTTTATAGGAAAATAGTTCAGTGTATTCATGTGTGGAGTGTGTGCATGTGTGGGTGCGTGTGGGTGCATATGTGTGTGTGTTGTGTGAATTTAGAGAGAGCTATATCCATAAAAAGCTATAACTTTGAAAGCCCAGACCTGTGGTGGCCAGTCTATCACTGAGTAAAAAAAACTGAAAAATAGGACTCAGATCTGGCTCTCAGTCCATTCTATGAAGTCAGCAGACAGGAAACATGGGTCTCCAGAAAAACTCCAGCAATTATAGAAGCTGTTGGTGCAAACAAGACTCTTGGCCATAGTGGGAAGTGTTGTCGCTTCCACAGGCAGCATTGACAGGGTTAATTCCTCACTTTGAATAAATATTATGGGGTTTCTTGGAGTTATCATTGGTCAGAGGGGAAAATAATTTTAGGATAAATTAATTTTATTATTAAATTAAACATGGCCCTTTTTGTAGCCCTATGCTAGAAAGAATATGCATTGTTTATAGTGGCGGTTCAGGACAGAGGTTAGGGAAGGAGCAAAAGGCTCCAACCTCACAGATGTGTCCCTTTGATGATTTGTAGAGACTTTGGGATGTGAGAGAGAACTCTCAGGGCTAAAATGAAGTGATTATGGATCAAAACCCTGAGTCTCATTAAACGGTCAGGGACACAGTGTGCTATTACAGTGAGGATGGCTATTTCATGGTAGAATAAGAAAATATAGAGAATCTGCCTATTTTACTCAGAAGTTGACATTGGCCCAGGAAATATATTCATTTATTTAATGAACATTTGTTAAGTGTCTGCTGTGTGCCAGGCAGTGCTCCAACTGTTGTAGTGAATAATATTACACATAATGAATGATATACACAGTGAATAATACATGTAGTGATTGATAGCAATGAATAATATATTCAAGTCTCTTTAATAATATATAAAAGCTTCTTTTCGTGTGAAGCTTCCATGCTACATAATAAAGTAGAAAGAAGTTGAGAGAATAGTTAGGAGGCTTTTGCAAGAGTCCATGAAGAATTTAAATTAAGCACATAGAATAAAAAATACTTTGAAAAATACTATGAAACAAGCAATAAGGACATTCTGTAAAAAGGACCTGTGGGACTGGAGGTCAGGAGTAGGAGGAATAATTTTATGCACATAAGATGATACTATAAAGGTAAAGAAAAAGGCTTGGCCCCTTCCAGCTCATGATTTAGGAAAGCATCTATAAAAGCCAACATAGTGTATGTCCATAACTTAGAAGTAAGGCCCAGGAATAGAGAGGAGAGGTGATGATTTCAACAAGAGCAAAGGGCTACTTATTCCAGTTGTGTGGGTATAGTGATTTCAGGGGCAAAGTCTATGGAGAAGATAATGTGTTTAGGGGCATGGCCATTGGACCCATTAATTCATTCATATTCTAGGCTACATAACTCTTAGCTTTTACATCCAAAAGAGTCTGAGCTTCAAAAGAGCTTTCTTATAGGAAACAATGTCAAGTGCAATTACCAGATGAAGGATCAGCTTCACCACAGAGACATGGCACAATTTCTCTAGGGCCAACTAAGGGCTTTTAGAGATAGATGTCATAGGCAAAACTCCAATGATTCAAGGACGATAGTTATATCTACCATACTGTGATATGATATAATATTGACAATGCTGGTAAGATTATAATACTGACATTGAGGGTCAACTATATTGGGAAATTAAATTAAAAGCCTTCTATCACTCTCTCAAACTGGTTTCCCCAAATATTAAGCATATAAAAAGAACCATGGCCAAAGGATAAGAGGTGACTTGTATAATAAGGACTTTGGTTTTTGTTCCTGGCATCTGGAAGGAAGCCTTTAATTCCTTAGAATTTCCTGAGATAGGATTATATTTTGTCATTCACGGTAGGTCCTTAAGACAACACCTGAGTTTATACCAAGGAATTGAGTCAGGATGGAGCTGGTTGTATTGGAAAGAATACCAATGCGATTAGAGGGTTGGGGCTTTGAAGCATGTGCTATCAGCTTCAGCTATGGAGCAGGGGGTTACTAGAGGCTGAGCTCAACAATGTGACCAGAGTCCATCAATCATGTGTACATAATAAAATTCCAGTAAGAACTCTGGCTACTGAAGCACTGGTGAACTTGCTTGGTTAGTAATACATATTGACGTTTTAGGAAAATGACTTGTCCTGAGGAACTGAACTCTGTAGTCTGGGGCCGTCCCAGACCTCACCCTATGGGCTGCTTTTTTTTGGCTGGTCCTGATTTGCATCCTTTATTATGAAACAGTAATTATAAGTATTTATAATTAATAAGTATTTCCTGAGTTATGTGACTCATTCCATCTATGTTTCAACATGAGAAGATAATGGAAATTCACAACTTTGTAGCAAATTGGCCAGAAATGTGTGTGGCCTGGAAATGCTGATCTTGCAACTGTTGTCTGAAGTGAAGGCAGTTTTTTGGACCACTGTGCTTTTAGCATATGAGGTTTGACCTAACTCTGAGTAGTTAGCATGACAATTGCATTGCATAGGATAAATCGCCACCTCAAAATCTGAGAGACATGTGTAACCAGGGAGACAGAACAACTAATAACCTAGAGATGTGCTTTATAGAGAAAAAGCTTCTAGAGCCAGGTCAGAACACTGAAATGACAATGTTAACAAATTATTGGAGGCAGAGTGTCTTAGGGGGCTCCCTTTAGGAATCCCACCATGTTTTTATTGTAAGAATACTAAAAGGATTTCTTTGTGGTCTTGGAAGGAGGAGGAAAAGAGTAACCATTATGAAATGCACCAGAGTCTTCTCCAGGGTAAGGATTTTACCAGAGCTCAATTCTGACACTTTATCCAAGCTTAGGGGAAGGAAATCCTCTTGGCTTCGCCTCCCTTAGGCCTTCTTGCATCACCCAAGGGTGATCATAATCAGTGGGGGAGATGGCGTCATGAAAATAGGTTGGGAATTCTGCAGCCAGGGAATGTAGGGGGGAGGGAAAAAGGATACAGACACACCTGGGTCAGCCCCAGCTCTGAGATACTGGAAAAGACTGCCACTTCATCAGAGACTAGAGAATGCACTCTTTTCTCCACATCCTGTCATCACACCAAAAAATCTTGCATTTAAGAAAGGTAATTACAGTTGAGAGAGCTGAAAGGCACAATCTCTATGAGGATTAATGTGTAGAAAAGTCAGAAAGCCAAGAGAAGAGCCAAAACAGACATTAAAGGAATTTAAAACATCTGACACATATAGCAACAACAAACATTAAACATATCCTAACTTTTAACAAGATTGATGTAAATTCTCACATAAAGGTCTATTTAACTCAGTTCCTAATACCTAATACAATACTTGGCTTTTAACAAAAAATTACAAGATGTGTCAAAGGCAATAAAAAAACATAGTCTGAAGAGAAAGCAATGATAAGAATCAGAGATGACACAGATGTTGGAACACCAGAGAGGAAATACAAAAATAACTATGATAAATATGTTAGAGACTCTAATGGAAAAAGTAGACATTGTGCAAGAACAAATGAATAACGTCAGCACAGAGAGGGAAACTTTGAAATAATCCATAAGCCAAAGAAGAAATCTCAAAAAAAAAAAAAGAAAAATTAAACTAAATGAAAATACAACTTATCAAAATATATGGGTTATAGCTAAAGCAGTGCTTAGAAATTAATTTATAGCATTGTTTCTAAGTGCATATGTTAGAAAGTAAGAATTAATAATATAAACTAAGCTTGCATGTTAGGGAGCTTGAGAAAGAACAGCAATTTAAACCTTAAGCAAATACAGAAAAGAAATTAGAATATATATCAATAAAATTTAAAACAGGAAAACAATAGAAAATTTAACAAACCCCAAAGCTTTTTTTTGACAAACATAAGTAAGACTGATAAACCTCTTGTTAGGCATGAGCCAGCAAAGTGCGTGCATGTGTGTGTGTGTGTGTGTGTGAGAGAGAGAGAGAGAGAGAGAGAGAGAGAGAGAGAGAGAGAGAGAGAGAATTCAGATGATCAATATTAGTAATGAAAGACAGGTCATCACAACTGATTCTGATATCATTCACTTTAAAAAGCTTCTAAAATTCTAGAAGAAACTTGATGCTCATAAATTAGATACCTTAAATAAAATGAACTAATTCCTTGAAAGACAAAAACTAATAAAACAAGTTAGAGAGAGAAATAGACTAGCTCTCTATATATTTTCTAAAATGTCAATTAATAATAAAAGTCTTCCAAATAAGCAATAAGTGCAGGCTCAGATGATTTTATTGGTGAATTCTACAAGTGTAAAAATATTTCTCCATAATCTTTTCTAGTAAATAGAAGCAGAGGAAGTCTTTACAACTCGGTGTATGATACCTTCATTACTCTAATCTCAAAACAACAGATAAAGACATTACAACAAAAGAAAACTATGGACCAATATCTCTCATGAACCTAGACAGAAAAAAAAAAAACTTCCACAGAATATTAGCAAATCAAATCCAGTAATGTAGAATTAAAAGAAGAATAGTATATCACAACAAAATGGGGTCCATTCCTGAATATAAGACTGATTCAGTATTTAAATAATCTTCATTGTAATTTATCATATTAGACTGAATAAGAAAAGCAATATAATCATATTAATAGAGGCAGATAATGTATTAAACCAAATTCAACACCCATTCATGGGTTTTTAGAGATAATTGTAAATTAATGTATGTTTATGGATTGTAACAAACATACCACTCTGGTGTAGGAAGTTGATAGTTGGAATGGCTGAGGCATGTGTGGGGTTGGAGATATATGGGAATGTGCTGTACCTTCTGCTCAATTTTGCTATGAACCTAAAATTGCTTTAAAAATAAAGCCTAATTAAAAATCTACAAACTGAGAATATCATTCTCCAATAAAAGGGGCCAGGGTTCTTGGAGAAATGGTTATTTCTAGGATTGGGACCAGAAATGTGTAAGATGGGCCTGGAACATCTTGGATTGACAGAAAATAAGGAAGTGCACAAAAAAATACCATAATAATGACAGTATATCAAAGTGACACGTGGCAACCAAAGGAGCTTCTTTGGAAAAACCAAACAAATTTGAAGCTACAAAGTACACTGCACAGTATTTGATTAAAATAAAGTGTCCATATTGATAAAAGTAAATGATTGAACAAATAATAAATTGGAGAGAAGAGACAAATCCCCTGTGAAGAAAAGCTTAAAAAAATCCATATAGTTATTTTACACTCAAGGAAATGCCGCATAACTACTCCTCAAATGTACATAGTGACTTTTTCCTTCCAAAGACTAAGGTATAAAAATATGGAAAAGAGAAAACTTTATGTGAAAACCATGACAAACACCATTTCAACCAGGTGGCCAATTCAACATCAATAGTGCTAAGTCACATTTGTCGTATGTACCCTTGATAGGATGTGATGAAGGTGACACCTTCCCTCTGTACTCTTCTTCCCCAAAATGCATATATTCAGTCCAATCATTATAAAACACCAGAGAAATTCAAATAGAGGGACATTCTACAAATTTCCCAACCAGTACTCCTCAACTCTGTCAAGGTCTTCAAAAATAAATCAAAGAAACTGTAACAGCCAAAATAATCCTAAGAAGACAGCAACTAAATTATGATATAACATAGAACTAAATGTGGCATTACAACCAAATTTCTTATCCTAGATGGGATTCTGGGACAGAAAAAGAAAACATTAGATAAAAACTAAGGTGATCTAAATAAAATATATGCATTATTTAATAATAATATATCCATATTGGATAATTAATGATAAATCACTCATACCATTTTAAAATGTTAATAATGTAACAAACATGGTGTGGGGTATATGCACACTCTGTTTTATCTTTACAGTAAAGTACATTTAAAACTGGTCTAAAAATGAATCAACAAAATTTGAAAGGTAAAAATAAATGTTTATTCATATTCTACCTAGAACAAAGATGATTGACTCACTATGCATCCTTCATTCCTTAACAAACTTTAATTTTTTTGCCTCTGTCTTTATAATTTTTTTCCTCTTTAGAGACCTTTTTTGGGGGTTTTCTTTGGTCAAGAGATTCCATAGTTGTATGTTTTGCTCTAATTTTTTTCTTTATATATGCCTTATACATTAAACTGTATTTCAAACTTCTCATGGCAGAACAGGAGTTTATTTGGCCTTCACTGTATTGTATTTAATGTAATGCTAACAACTTTTATAAAGGTTACTATATAGTAAACTTAGCCACATAAAATTTATTATTTTGGCCGGGTTTGGTGGCTCAGCCTGTAATCCCAGCACTTTGGGAGTCCAAGGAGAGTGGATCACCTGAGCCCACGGGTCTGAGACACGCCCGGGCAACTTGGCAAGACCTCATCTCTACAATAAAACAAAAAACTAGCCGGGTGTGGTAGCGCACGCCTGTAGTTCTGGCTACTTGGAAGGCTGAGACAGAAGGATGGCCGGAGCCCAGCAGGTTGAGGCTGCGGTGGCCGGGAGCGTGCCACTGCATTCCAGTCTGGGTTACAGAGTGGGACTCCAACTAAAATAAATAAATAAATAAATAAATAAAATTTATTATTTCATTTGTGGTTGAAATTTTGTAAAGGACGGGGTACTTTAGGAATGTCAGTGTAAAACTTCTGAAAATCTACTCTTTCAAAGAAGCAATAACAGTTTTAGCAACAATTGTCAAAATCAACTTTTCCAAACTCCAAAAATTAAACCTAAGCTTTGGAGCAATCTAAGCAGTGTTTATTGAGAAGGAGGGATAAATCTCACCTTAAGAACAATGAGTTTTGTGACATTTTAATTTGCCCTATTTCCATCCGTCTCTTTCCAGCTCTGTAGTAGTCTTGGAAACAACCTCACAACTGCTGGTCGCTCTAAAACCCAGCAACCTAATAGGTACTAGGGAAGGCAGTACCAGCTGGAGTCCCCAGAAGCCCCTGTCCCAGAGAATTGTCATTATTTGACCTCTGGTAACTTCCTGTATATCCCCACTCACAGGGCTTATCTTTACTTGACCTGACTCAGGTCAGTCACTCTGCAGAGCCTTTCTCTAGGGCCTTTGTTTAAAGCAATCAGCAGCAATTAATTTTAGCTGCCCAAGGCATTGTTACCAAATTGGGGCAAACAAAAGATTGACCAAAACCTTAGAAAGAAAGACTGAAAATGGTCATGTTCATGGGGTTCTTTGAAAACCTCTGATACATTTCTGGGAATCTAGAAGCCTATGTGCATGTAAGGTCTGGGCCATATCAAGGAAGACCTGAAAAGGTTAAAAATCTCTTTATCTATGACTGAACTCCATGCTCTGAAAATTGGTAAGTTTTTTATTTTATTGTAAAAACCCGCCCAGCTAGTTTTTTATTTTATTGTAGAGACGAGGTCTTGCCAGGTTGCCCGGGTGGGTCTCAGACCCGTGGGCTAACTTAGAGTAGTCAGTTGCTTGCTGGAGTGACTGAAAAAATGCTTGAAGCATCTTGGCAAAGAAGGGGAAGCTTAAAAGTACAAGGCATTTAAGGATATCTCTGTACAAATATTAGCTGAACACTAAGAGAACTGAGCAGATTCCAGTGCCCACAAAGATAAAAACAAAACAAAACATACAATCTTTACAGAATTACTTAAAGAGAGTCACTAAACAAGCAAACAGCATTAACATCAAAAACAAAAAAACCAAACAGCAAACCCTGGAAGTGTTTAATTTCCAATATTGCCAAATGGTTGTTCAGTTTTCAACAAAAAATTATGAGACATACTAGAAAATAGGAAAGAATTGCCCATATGCAGGAAAAAAAAACAACAAAAAAACAACCCTCAAAAGAATCAATAGAAACTGTCCCTAAGAACAGCAGCATGTGAGAACTAACCCATCACATACAAGGGATGCTCAATAAGATTAATGGTTTGCTTCTAACTGGAAACCATGTAGAGCAGCAGGTAGTGAGATGACATACTCAGAGTGCCAAAAGAATAAGATTTTCAACCAAGAAATTTAAATACAGCAAAGCTTTCCTTAAAAAATAGAGAAATAAGACCTGCCCTGCAATAAATACCAAAAAGAATTGTTTGGGCTGATATGAAAGAATACTATATAATATCTTAAATCCACATAAAGAAATAAAGAGCACTGATAAAGACAAGTAGACAGGAAAATTTAAAAGAATGTACCGATGTACATTTTGTTAATAACATTTATCCTTTCCTCTATCATTGAAAAGATAACTGCATAGAGCAATATACATATATATGCATATGTAATATATATGTGTGTATATATATATGTATTGAGAGACTTATAAGGCATAAAGATATAATTTATATGACAATAATAGCAAAAAGGAAGACAGAGGGAAGACAACAAAAACTGTATACTCTTGAAAGAAAGCTAGTATAAATCCAAACTACATTGTTAAAACTAAAATGTTAATTTTAATCTTCCAATCAACTGCCAAGAAAAAACTTTTAAAAACATACTAAGAAACAGCAAGAGCATCACAGTGGTTCACTAGAACAATCTATTTAACATGAAGAAGACAGTAATATATGGATGGTGGAGGGTGAAAACGACACAACACATACAACACACGCAAAATGGGATGTTTAAACCCTACACAACAAACCTGAAACAGAAAAAGGTTGGAGAACTCAGACTTCCTAATTTCAAAACTTATGACAAAATGACATTAACCATTACAGTACGGTACAAGCATAGCATTAGACACATGGATCAATGGTATAGAATTGAGAGATCAAAATAAGCCCTATATTAACAGTCAATTGATTTTTGAAAACAAAACAAAACACAAGTGGAGCAAGAATAGTTTTTATTTTTTTTACCCAAATGATCCTGACAACTGATATCCACAATGAAAGAAAAAAGTTGGATGCGTAGCTCATACCATGTACAGAAATTAACTTAAAATTAATCATAGACCTAAATGCCCCAAATAATAGTATAAAACTTTTAGAAGAACATGCAGGAGTAAATAAATCTTTATGGCCTTAAATTAGGCAACTGTTTCTAAGATATTACATCAAAAGCACAGAAAACAAAAGAAAAGAGACAGTAAATATCATAAAAATTGAAGAACATCATTCAGAACATCATTCAGAAAGTGAAATACAATCCATGACACAGGATAAAATATTTACAAATTATATCTGATCAGGATCTAGTATCCAAAATATATTTTTAAAAAACCTTTTTTGCAGCTTAACAATAGAAAGACAAGTAACTCAACTACGAAATTAATAAATAATCTGCTTGAGCTGGGATAGTCATATTCTCATGCCCTTGGACATCTGTGCTCCTGATTGTTAGGCTTTCAGATTCAGACTGAAATAAAATCATCCCACCACCACCACCGCCACCAGATTTCCAGACCTTCAGACTGACTGAATTATACCATCAGCTTTCTTTGTTCTCCAGTTGGCAAATGGCAGATTGTGGAAGTTCTTGACCTCTATAACCATGTGAACCAATTTCTATAATAAATCTCCTTTCTATATCTATATATCTCTATCTCTATCTCTATCTATATATCTATCCTATTGTTTCTGCTTTTCTGAGAACCCAGGAGTGACTATTAATGGGAATGAGGTTTCCTTTGTGGGGTGCTAAAAATATTGTGAATTTAGATAATAGTGATGATTCTATAACTCTATGAGTATATCTAAAACTACTCAATTATAAATTTTCAAAGGAGATTTTTACATATCAGTATAACCATAAAGATGTTATTTTGTTAAAAAGTTAAAGGCACCAATCACCAATCATATGAAAAAGCCTACAAGGACAAGTCCTTTTATAATGTAGAGTCAAAAGAATGTTTCTTTTTCTGGAGTTTCTGAGGATAAGAATAATGCTGAACATATTTATCTTTATTGTCAAAATTATAAGAGGTAGGAAAAGAATGTTAGAGTATAGAGTTTTGTACACAATTGAAGGCAAGTTGTTATCAACTGAAAGTAGCCTGTTATATTTTATGTAACCCTCATTGTAACCTCAAAGCAAAAAAACAAACTATAGTAGTTGTGCAAAATATTAAAAAAGAAAGAATTCAATACATAACACCACATATAACCATAAAACCACAAAGGAGGAAAGGAGGAAAGCAGGAAAGGGAGACAGAAACAAAAGACCTGTAAAATAATCAGAAAACAATTACAAAATGGCGGTAGAAAGTCCTTGCCTATCAATAATTACCTTGAATGTAAATGGATTAAATTCTCCAATAAAAAGCATGATGGAATGGATTTTTTAAAAGCTCCAACTATGTACTGTCTACAAAAGATGCATTTTATGTGTGCATCTTTTGTTGCAAGGACAAACATAGACTGAAAGTGAAGGGATAGATAAACTATTTCATACAAATTAAACCTGAAAGAGAGTAGCTTCCTTATACCAGAGTTGTTATACCTCTGAGGTAGGACACTCAATTTGTTCTGCTGGCCTTGCCAGCTGAAAGTAAATGGCTTCTTCTGGACTTTATGAACAGATATGAGGGAAAAAGGCACTTTCCATATTAATAGCTGCAAACCAGGTACTAGGAAATGTGTCAATTTGCTCAAGCAATAAAATAACATCTGGGTGCAGCAGCTGTAGTTGGAGTCACTATTTGGTTAAGTTTATGATAATACACTGTAATTTTCCCAAATTCACCTGCTTTCTGCACAAGGTCAAATAGGAGAACTGAATGGGGATGAGGTGAGAATTATCACCCCTGCACCTTTCAAGTCTGTCATGGTGGCACTAATCTCTCCAGTAACTCCAGGAATGAAGTCTTGATTTTTATTTACAGTTTTCCTACGTAGAGGCAGCTCTATTGGTTTCCATTTGGCCTTTGCCACCGTAATAGTCCCCACTGCAAGGCTGGGGAACCAATGTGGAAATTTTGCCAGCTGCTAAAAATGCCTGTTCAAATTATTCACTTTGGAACTGATGAAATAAGCACAATTTGAATTCAGGAATTTCCTGGGCCCACTGTGAGTCATATCTGAGCTAAAACTTTATTGATCACTTGATGCTTATAAGCCCCTACTCTGACTGTGGGCCATGGTGGTGATTTGTGCCTTCTGGAATCAATGCTAATACAGGACCAGCGTTCGGTGGTCTTAGAAAGTTCTGATTTTTTATTCATTGCACAGTTAACATAGGTCCCTGGGGAGGGTTGAGAGAAAGATTAATAGTATACATTTTTAATAGTCTAGTTTTCTTTGAGGTCTTCCCTTTATTCAAGAGCTTCTGGATCTTTAAACTATCTCAGGTCTAAGAATTGAACAAGGGACTATGATTGTGTGTTTTTATGTTCAGGTTAGATTTTTGTTCACTTGATCTAGAAATGTTCTGCTTATATTGATGAACTAAGATCTTAGAAGTCTTACAATCTATTTCACGTTAAGAAATACCATGATTAACTAGCCAGTGCCATAGGTCTGTGTGAGTCAGACCATTCTGATTGCTGATTTGACTCTGCTGTTTACTATGATAACAACACCGTTTTGTTTTCGGTATTTGAGTGCTGCCACTCTTCCTTGCCACCCCATGATTCAGTTAATTCCATTGCATTGAGGTTTTCCTATGAAGCAGGCTGTGGTTTTCACTGAAAGATCTGGCCTACAAAGAATAATCACTGAGCTCTTCAAGGTTGCTAGGTCTCTTCTCACAAATTTATTTCTCAAAAGATTGGAGAAAGGCATGTCTTCTGGACACCTACCAGTGTGAATGAGTAATTCCTAAAAGTAAAGTCCACTCTAACACTCTAATTTCCCTAAGCCTTTGAATGTCTTCCTATACATTAAATCAGGGAAATCTGGCATTTCCAATTCGCTCACTGTGGGTCATCTTTTGATCTCTATTTCAGCCAACAAAACAAAAAACTGGTAGAGCCTTTTGTAACTCCCTGAGTTACAACACTAAATGCAGAATATCTTCTCTGTTGGCACCTATAAATGAGTTTAGAATTTTGTGTTCTTTGTATCATTGGCTCATACCCTTAACATCCACGCCCACACATGTTCCCTAGATCTCCACATGTACAAAGTAGTTCCTCTGAAGTACAGTGCACCTTCTCATGGATCATACTTTCTACCTCACCTTAGGGGCTTGTGGGACTTGAGTCGAGTCATAGTTCTAGAAGTAAAGAGGGGTTGGGAAGGTAGGTCCTGAGGAGAATCAGCAGGTCTTGCATGGCAACTGTCCCAGGGGAGCCATTACTATTTTGTCAGGCAATGCAGGGTTAATCCTCAGACAGAAGTGGAAAGGTTGATAACCCTGGGGGTGGGGGAGGCCACTTCCTCTGTGGTTGAGGAATTTACTTTTGCTAGGGTTAGGGTGGCTACTTCTGTTGGTGGTGGGGAAGCTACCTTTGCTGGTGGAGAGGGGAGCTGCCCTACTGGTGAGAAAGAAAAGTGGCTCAGAGCAGTTTAAGAAATGTGAGATACATTTCTTCAATGGAAGTAATTGAATCATGGGGTGGCAAAGGTCAAGTGGCAGCACTCAACTACTGAAAACAAAACATTTATCAGTCCCTGAGAGACCTGAGCATGAGACTTCAGTCACATGCTCTGCACCCATGTCTGAGGGTTTTGTTTAAAGACGCTTTGGATTTATTTCCTTCCCCATAATTTCCAGACTAGCATAAAATACAACCTGAAGTTGCACATTATGACCCTTATCCATTATCTTCAATGTGTAGCAGATCAATAGCCTATGTTTATTTTAATGAACCAATGTAAACTTTCGGTAAACTAAGGAACTATCCCTAACATTTTTTTTTTTCTTTAAAAATTCACTTGTAACTGCTACCAATCAAAGCATATATTCAGGGCATCTTGAATCTATGACTCTTAGAGCTCAACCTTGACCCAAATCATCGCTCCACTTAGGTTAATTTTGCCTTCCTTCCTTCAAGTAGCCACTGGCAATAAAGACTCATTAGAATATAGTGACTTTGTCCCCAGCTTCCTCGAGGTCCTCCCATACATTTCATCGCAACAATCTTTCTTTCCCAATCAATGTTCTCACTCTCCCGGCGTTGGGAGTTCTACTTGTCTACTTGTTGAATTAAAATTCAGCCAGTCACAGAATAAGGTCTTGCATGATTTCCAGCAATTTTAGCCCTGAAGTTACGAGAGATATAACTCTCCCTCAAGACTTACTTTTCTACGCAGGTCTTTCATGTCATGCTTGAGCTAGAAATTAATCCCTAAACTCATCTTTTTCTTCACCACTTTGTTCATTGACATTAAGAGCAAGCAATCAATGTCATTATATTCCTTAGTTTTCTAAAAATTTTTGAAAGTATAATTTATAGAGTTACTTAGCACCTTGCTTCTTATGAGTAGTTGATTAAAAATATCCAATGCGGATATTTTGAGTATTTCTATAAACAGCTCATGCCATGGACTATCAATAATCATTTTACTACTGAAAATAGTCATTAGCATTTAACATTTTTTTTTTTTACTAGCAGTACATGAAAGGGCCTGTTCATCTACACCCTAGCCAGCATGACACATTATTGGTCTTTCTTTCATTTTTCTTTTACTTTTTGAGTTGAAGACTCAATCTGTCACGTAGGCTGAGTGCACTCACGGCCACCCCAGTGTCAACCTCCTGGGCTCTGGTGATGCTTCCACGTCAACCTTCCAAGTAGCCGAAACTACAGGTGTGTGCTACCACGCCTGGCTATTCTTTTTTCATTTATTGTAGAGATGAGGCTGGTCTTGAACCCGCGTGCTCAGGCAATCCACTCACCTCCGCCTCCCAAAGTGCTGGGATTATAGGCTGAGCCACTGAGCCCAGCCTGGTCTTTATTTTCACTTGTCAGGTTGCAGAAAGTAGTTCTCATTTGCTTTTGTTTGATTATTAATGGTGTGAGCATCTTTTTTTTTTATAAACATATTTTTTATTTTAAAATTGTGGGGTATAGTTAAGGGTTAGGTATACAAATATGTATCGTTCAGGCACCCTTGTTGATAAGGGGTGTCTCCCTGTCCCCAGACAGATATTGACTACCGTTAATCCCACCTCCCTTCCTCTCCCTACCCCCTATGGTTTCCCGCCACTGTCAATCCTTTTCTTATAGTATTATGATAGATGTTGAAGGTCCACTATATGCGTGAGAACATTGATTGGGAAAGAAAGATTGTTGCGATGAAATGTATGGGAGGTTGGTATTTAGAGCTTTTAGGTATCGCCACATTGCTTTCCACAGAGGTTGCACTAGTTTACACTCCCACCAACAGTGTAGAAGTGTTCCCTTTTCGCCACACCCTCTCCAGCAACTGTTATTTTTTGAGTTATTGATAATTGCTATTCTGACTGGAGTTAGGTGGTATCTCACAGTGGTTTTGATTTGCATCTCCCTGATGATTAGTGAGGATGAACATTTCTTCATGTGTCTGTTGGCTGCTCGGATGTCTTCCTTTGAGAAGTGTCTGTTCATATCTCTTGCCAATTTTATAATGGGGTTTTTAGTTTTTTTTTTTTTCCGCATGTTTGAGTTCCTTGTAGATCCAAGATGTTAAGCCTTTGTCAGACCTGGAGTTGGCAAAAACTTTTTCCCACTCTGTAGGCTGTCTCCCTGCTCTCTTTATGGTTTCTTTGGCTTTGCAGAAGCTTGTTAGTTTTGGGTTTTTTTGGTTTTTTTTTAATCAGTATTTTTTATTATCATATTGTGGGGTACAGTTAAGGATTAGATATACAAATATGCTTCGTTCAGACACCCTTGGTGATAAGAGGTGTCTCCCCGTCCCCAGACAGATATTGAGTATCATTAGTCCCATCCCCCCTCCCCTCCCCTCCCCATAATTTCCCACCACTGTCAGTCATTTTCTTATAGTATTACGTTGGATGTTCAAGGTTCACTATATGAGTGAGAACATGTGATACTCCGATCTTTGTTTCTGTTAGAGGTCACTCAGTATTATAG
>CAUYQG010039942.1:0-12603 GCA_963574415.1 Tarsius wallacei
TAAATGCAAATTAAAACCATAGTGCTATACCTCACACCTGTTAGAATGACAGTTATCAAAAAGATATTTGTGGATGTGGAGAAAAGAGAATCCTTGTACACTGTTGGTGAGAATGAAAATTAGTACAGCCCTTAGAAAAAAAGATATGGAGATTTAGCAAAAATAGAGCTACCATATGATCCGACAATCCCTCTTACCAGTATATATCCAAAGAAATTGGTATGTTGAAGGCATATCTGCACTCCTATGTTCATTGCAGCACCGTACACATTAAACAAGATATGGAATCAACCTAAGAATTCATCAACAGTGAAAAGGAAAAAGAAAATGTGATTTATTTTTCAGCCTTAAAGAAGAAGGAAGTTCTAACATTTGTGATAATATGAATAAACTGGGAAGATATTTTGCAAAGTGAAAAATATCTTGCAAAAGACAAACACTATGTAATCTCACTTATATACAAAGACAAACACTATGTAATCTCACTTATATATGTGATCTAAAAAAGTCAAACTTGCAAAAGTAAAGATAGGAAATAAAGGGTTTTTGATCCAAGCATACAAAGTTTAAGTTAGACAGAAGGCATAAATTTTGAGATCTATTGCACAGCAGAGTGACTACAGTTAATAATAATGTATTTGATATTTCAAAATAGCTAGCAGGGCAAATTTTAAATGTCTCATCATAAAAAAAAATAAGTGAGGTGATAGATATGTTAGCTAACTTGATGTAATTATACCACATTGTATGCATATATTAAATCATCACATTTTACCCCATAATTACATACTATTATAATTTGTCAATTAAAATACTATTAATTAGAAGTACAATTTTAAAGTAATAATATTTTTAAAATTTAATGTTTTGTTCTTTTACCTGTAAATTAGAGATTACAATGTATCTACATCAGTTGACTGTGGTCTTAACTGAGACAATTTGTAGGCAATATCTTAGCAAAATGACCAGCATATTCCTTAAATGTTAATAATTATGATTTTATGATACTTAATAACACCAAAGAAAAAGATAAATCATTCATAGTAATAATTTAAATGTGATCCATCCAATAATTAGTATATATTTTCCAGTAATTTTTCTAACATGCATATGGTATATATTCAACACAAATGCAGAATGATACTGTGTATATAATATTGCAGAGCTAAAATTTTCATTTTAAATGTACCCTGAGTATTTCCTTTATGTCATGAATCTTTTAAAAAATAGAATTGCAATAGCATTATAATATTTTATCATATAAAAATACTGTAGTTGATTCAACTCATATTTTGTCATGTCTTTATTGATTGAAAAAAACTTAGTAAAATATCAAGAATGTTAAACTATTAAAAGATATTATTTTGAGGAGAGTAGATACAATGTAAAAAACATGTAGCTCTACAATTTGACAAGAATGGTGAATAGATCTCTTTTCTTCCTTATAGGAAATGGAATGCTGCATGGTATTACTGGAAAGTTTCTGTAGCTAAAGAGTGAGGCTGCAGTTCTTAGCAAGGGCAGATTACAAATAACTGTGCTCAGTTTGAAACAACAAAGTATAGTAATATGAGCCTTATACTATCACAGTTTTGAATATTAAGAAACCTAAATAGTCCCTATGTACTAATACGCCTATGACTATAAAATATAAGGCTAACGATTAAAAGCATGAACAGGATTTCAGAGCTCCTTGCATTTGTATTTATTTATTTATTTATTTATTTATTTATTTATTTATTTATTTTGAGTTGGAGTCTCACTCTGTCGCCCAGACTGGAGTGCAGTGGCTGCTGCCGGCCACCGCAGCCTCGACCTTCTGGGCTCCGGCGATCCTTCCGCCTCAGCCTTCCAAGTAGCTGGAACTATAGGTGCACGCTACCACGCCCAGCTGATTTTTGATTTATTGTAGAGATGCGGTCTCGCCCGCCCAGGCGGGTCTCGAACCCGCGGGCTGAGGTAATCCACTCACCTCAGCCTCCCAAGGCACAGGATTACAGGCTGAGCCACCAAGCCCGGCGACAATTCTTAAAATCTACATTTCCCTGCTTCTCAAAAATGACAGAAACACATTGTCCTGAGGCTCATTCCAAATGACCAAGCCAGCTACCTATATTGCCCAGCAATGCCATCTCCCTAGGCTGCAAAAACACCCATGACATTGAGCAAAGAGTCAACAGTAGCCACTGCAATCGCAATCCCAAAGTAAAGAAAATGTGATAGGAAAGACTGAAGAAAATGTGTTAGGAAAGCTTTAGGACAAGAAGCCTCTGAAATGAAAATAGAGATAGGTCTGCTTTAACTCACCCTTCCCACGATCCCAGACAGGCTCCTGAGAAATGATGCAGTTGTTTAATCCCGCGAGTTAGCGAGCTGGACCCCAAGGATGTTGCAGTTCCCAGAGCTACACTGCCAGCCCGGGATTCACGTGGTAGCCAGGGACTCATGGCATCCAGATAGGGCAAAGTGGTGGCATCCAAGAACTCAGGGGCGCCAACAGCTGCAAAGGCCCCAAGAAGTATTACAGCTCTCTTAGTTTGGGGGTGGATGAGCCAAGCCCAAGAAGTGTTTATAGCCCCATTGGCTTGGCGGGCCAGCAAGCCAAGTCCTGAGGAGTATTCACAGCTCTACTGGTTTAGCAGGCCAGCAAGCCAGGTCCCCTAAGAAGTGCTATAGCTCCGTTGGTTCGGTGGACTGGCAAGCCAGGCCCCCAAGAAGTGTTACAGCTTTGCTGGTTTGGTGGGTCAGCAAGTCAGGCCCCTAGGGAGTGTTGGATCTTTCTTCAGCACACTGGGTCCAGCTCTTCCAGCCTGACATGTGCAGCTCTTCTAGTTTGGCGGCTTTTCTGGTTCTGCAGTCCCGGGTTCTTGTCTCATGTCCAGGAAGAACGAAGGACGCTGACGATCAGAGTAGAGTAAGTAAGTGGGAATTTATTAGGAGACAGGAAAGCCCCAGCAGTGGGAGGTGTCCCAAAAGGGGGTGCCATGCCAGCCAGAGGCCAAAAGCAGGGGTTTATAGTCTTAGGAATGTGCTGATTGGGGGGTAGTAGCACCAATCAGAGAGAGGTACCATGGTGTGGGATTGCAATGCACCAATCAGGAGGGAGTTGGAAAGGGCTAATAAAGAGGAAAGGTGTGAAAGGGGCAGTCCACGGACCTAGAAATAGGTAATCTCATTCCAGTCCATGGGGCTTGCAGTGGAAGTTTTTGCTGGGAACTTGTCCTAATCTATCTGCCCTAATCTACCTACCTTCTGGTGTCTTACTCCTCTCTCAATACCATTTTATCACAGAATTGAGTGCTTAAATGTTTATCTTCTATAAAGTAAAACTATAAAATCACTAAAGTTTAAAGGGGACATTAGTAATCATTTAATTCAGTGAATTCATCTTATCAAAGAGAGTTATTATACCCAGAGAGATAATGGCTTACTTAAGGTCACAGTGGCTGAGAAAGGAATAGACCAAGGTTTCCCAGCTCCTAGTCTATTGCTATTACCACCATTCAGGCTGCTTTGCAAAATACTACACACTGGATGGCTTATCAACAATTTATTTCTAGTGGAAGCCCAAGACTAAGGCACTTACAGATTTGGAGTCTAGTGAGGACCCGCTTCCACACAAAGGGTGCTTTCTTGCTGTGTCTTAACATGGCAGAAGGGGCAAGGGATCTCACTTGGGCCTCTTTTATAAGGGCACTAATAGCATTCTTCAGTGTAACCCTTGCCAAAGGACTTACCTTCTAAGACCTTGTGAGTTAGGATTTCAACATATGAATTTTAGGAGAACACAAACATCCAATTCACAGCACCAGAATTTTTATGAAATTAAGAAAACAACTATTTGTTTAAACTATTTCACAATCATACTTTCCATTACATACAACCCACAGTATCATACATCATGGGTGTCCTCGTAATTACTTCATTTTAAAAAAAATTATAAACAAAACTATAATTCCTAATCAAGTTAACACAATTATCTGAACATATGTACAATATACCCTGTCAATATATTACTATAACAAGAGCAAAATATATTCATCATTTGTTCTGGTTATATAAGAGCAAATAAAGATTCATCATTATTATAGCTAATATATGAAACATTGGCAGGAGATCAACATGTGTGTTGTTAACTTTATTTTCCAGATTTATAGTTATCATTTGTCAGAGTTCAGGAAGCTAAATTACATACTTTAAATTCAGACATGTGAAGCTGAATATTTATTCAATAAGTAAGGTTAAAATAAATTACACAAGACAATATCAATGATCAACTATAAGAGTGTCTAGAAATTTTTATTCTGATATACTTCATAGCAATTTAAAAATAAATACACATTTTATTTATTCTAATACATAATCTCATTAGTTTAATAAATATTCTAGTCTTACATGTTGGCTCATAAAAGAATTATAAACATCTTAAAAAATAAGATCTATGATATGATATAGCTTTTATTGAGTTGTAAGAGATGAATATTTAAATATACTGGTAAAAATCTTTGGAAACTACAATAATGACAAAATTATAATGTCAAGTTCCTGTGTTCTGGAATTAATCTAATATTTCTTCTATGCTCAAGTCCCAACATCCCCCACTTCTAGCAGTTGAATAAGAAAGGCATGGAAGATACACTGGACAAGCAATTATACAACACAGGTTCTAATGGGAACCTGCTCAAGTTCCTTAACTTTCTCTGGATCGTTTAATTTATCTATAGGATTGGGATAGCTGTAGTCTCCTTTACTTAAAAGAAACTGGATTTTAACACCTGATTCTAAGGATGCTAGTACACTCTTGAGTAAAGAGGTAAAGTTTTTATCTGCATTAAAGGGAATTACTCAGACCAAAAAACTCAATAGACAATTAGAGGCTTAAATTGTGCAATGTTTTCCTATCTTCTCCAGAGGCAACTTCAATTAACAAAGTTTTTTTTAGCTTGAGATGTTAATTGAATTCAACTGATCGTTGATAAAATGTCCTTCAGTTAGAAAATGAGAAAGAAGGAAGGGAAAGAAAAAAAAATTCTATTAACTGGGAGACATTTTACACATAGAAATTCTACAATTTCAAATATATCCAATCTCAGTGAACACTGAATTGGAGAGATTTTTAACATTTACATTTTCGCTAATACTCTAACAAGTTATACTATAGATAACTATAGAACACTAGATTCTCATAATTATTTTTGCTGAGTATTGTTTTAAATTTCAAGGGCTAAACAAGAGTTGTCAACAAAAAATAATATTTCATGCAAAAGTATCACAATAAATTTTTTCTATGAAACTAATTTCCTTTAAAAAATAGCTACTGTGTACTGAAAACAGTACTATGCCAAATATTTCCTACATACACACATTTCTAAGACATATCACCATCAACTACAGAAAATAACACACAATCACAAGGCAGATTATATTCTTTCATTTCATCAACTGCTATATCAAAAGTTAATAATTTTCAAAGAAAAATATTTTTGATAATAATTTTCATTTTATTGAAAACTACTAACTAATTTATTTCTAAAGTTCAAATGTCCTTTTTAACAAACACTGAAGGCGCTAAAGACTAGAAAAGATTTCTATTTAAGATAGTAATTCCACAAAATTGTCTGTTTCATCTTACAGCAAGACAAATTAATACATATTGGGTTATTCAGTACAGTAGCCACTGGCCTCATGTGGTGAGCACTTAAAATGTGGCTAGTCCAAATTAGTAAAATGCACACCAGGTTTTGAAGAATTAATACAAAAGAAGAAGATAAGCTATTTCAATACTTTTTTACATTGATTACATGTTACAATGAAGACATTTTGGATATATTGCATTAAATAAAATATATTACCCCAGCTATTTATTTTTATTTTTTTAATATGGCTATTAGAAATTTTAAATTACATACATGGCTTACATTATTTTTCTGTCCCATAGCACTGCTATGTAAGCAGTAAAATCAATTATATGTTAATATTCATCCAACCCACATCATTAAATTTTTATATCATTATGGTATTCAAGATCATATTTAATACACTATCACAAGGTTCCTGAGCTTAGAATCACAAACACTTCCACTCTTCACAACAAAACCAAATAAAACCTACTGTACTCTTTTTCATCACCTTCTTCATATTAACAACTGCAATTAACTTTGGTTAGATATCGGCCTGCAAAAAGACAAAAGGGATCTTTTGGAGTGATGAAAATGTTCTAAATCCAGATTGTGTTGATGGTTGCACAACTCTATAAATGTATTTAAAAATCACTGAATTAGACACTTAAAAATGGGTAAATTGCATGTTATGTAAATTATACCTCAGAAAAGCTGTTTTTTTTAAGTACACAGCTAGAGCCCAGATCAAAAGTACCATCTAAAAGCTGCACATAAATTTCAAATAATTCACCTTTTAAAAAAAAATTCATCATATGATTCACTTTTGCAACGAAAATTTTTCCATGAGGATCACTTTACCTCCAGTGGGCCCACATTCAACAGTGAATTATGTAATCACTTACTGGAGGTATATATTGATAAAGATATAGAGAACACTAGAGTAGCAATAGTGGGCAGTTTATTTGTTTTTAGGGGCACTTAGCTCAGGAAATAATAGCCCTTATAGTAAAGTATATAGTCTTGTCGCAAATCTCTTACCCAAGATGGACATCCTTGGAATGTCACCATTTTGGACAGACTAATGGACTATGAAACCTCCTATTCTATACTAATAAAAACAAATGAAGGAAAATAGATAAAACTAATATTTAACAATTTCCATGGGAAACTGGAAGTTAAACTGTTGAATTTTCTTTCTCTATTTTAGAAGGAAAAATTAGCAGAGAAATCTAGTAATTCAAAAGTTATAGTCAATTTTGAAAAGGATATTGTTAATTAATAGACTTCAATTAAGAACACAGAGTCCTTTGTGTACCACTTGTTAGATCCTGAAAACAAATTATTTTTCAATCTAAAAACTATGACATTATTCATCATGAACATTGTGTTGCTACCACATTTTGTTTTTGAAACCTATCATCTCCAGTAACAAAAAAATAAATTTTAAAAAAGCTCATTTTTACACTTTATCAAGTTGAATATGAAGAACTATGATTTATTCTTTCTTTATACTCAGAAAAACACACAAAAGCAAAACAAAGATCAAACCTTCAAGCACTTGAACCACCATATACTTTTGTGCATTTTGTGGCCTGTTTGGCATGTAAGTATTTCCAGGACTCACTTTACCCCATATTAACTAAGAAAGAAACAGTGGAAACAGTAACAATAACACATAAACTAACTGTGAACAGTGAGACAGTTTGAGATGTGTGCATGTACACAAACATGAATACATATAAAGATTTGCCTGGACACACTGACATGCCTCAAGTTCTCATTTTAGAAGTAAACTACATTCTAAGTGATTATGTGGGTACTACAAAAGCCACATAATCACTTAGAATGTTCAAATCATTTAGAAATATTCAAGGCAGCCACTCAAGGAACTAGAATTATTGTTCACTTTACCCATTATAAAATGACAGGTAGGCATTTTGATAAATCTAGGTATGCATTTGTTCTAGTTCCAGACTGAAGTCACACCACAGTTATGAACACTTATAATGCAGTTTATAATGTTTTATAAATTAAGTGATACTTTTAAAACTAAAATGTGTACAAAACATTTATAGAATTTGGCTTTCTATAAGACTCTCTGTTGGTGATTACAGACTACACCAACCATTTCACACAACCTAGACAACTGCTCCATCAATATGTATGCTGTCTCCAGTACACATCTGGCAGATTTTTGTACTATCATGTTCATGCATAAATGCTTTTAAGAGTCCCCAAATAAATACACATAAAGACATAAATGTGTCTGTAAAGATAGTCACAAAAGAATGCTATCTAAATTGCATGTGAATTGTGCCTCATGTTACTAGGATTGAGTTTGCCAATAAACTCAATAAAAATTGTAGTTATCTGTTGTCTTTTCATTTTTTACCTTTACTAAAAAAAATATAGAAAAGAGCTTTTTTCTTTTGTTCAAGACATTGGTAAACTCTAGAAGATATTAAAAGTAAAGCACTAACATTTAAATTAAAATTTTATAAGATCTTCATAAAGCTCTAAAATAAATGATTTTAACCTAACAACACTACGCTTGTGCTTTCTCGAACTTCTAAGCAACCAAAATATTCATACTGAGGCACTACTCAATTTCTTAGGAGTATGGACAAAAGAACTGTACTGACTTTGTGGGCTTCTATCATATTCTCCATTCCTAGACATACTGTCATACCAAACAATGTGCAAGTTACTGTCTAAGAAAACAGGAATGTTCTCTCTTAAATATTTACTTTAGGAATAAAAATAAAACATTGTACTACCAAACCAAAAACATCTCAAATTTTTCTACAGGATATGCAGAAGAGTAGAATCAATGATTTTTATAGGCCATGCAACTGAGAAAGAGTTGATTCAGAGGATCATATCATTACAAGTCTGAACATCATATGACTTTTACAAGGCTTTTCGTAAATCACCATAGAAGTTGATCAAAGTGCTTGCCATGGCTGTATCTACTGCAGACTGAGGAATTATCCCACGCAAATCTGTCTGAATGTAGCCTGTCAAAAGACTCTGGTCTGAATTGTCTTTAAGTGGAACACAAAACCAACCACAGGGATGGTTATATCCTCGGACAAATTCTGGTCTCTTTTCACTCCAGTCAAGACTTATCCCTACAAGGCAATTTTAAAATAAAACTATTAGATGAACGACATCTGTCTAAAACTCTCACTTAAAAATATTAACAGAGTTCTTGTTTAAGTATTTCTTCTTATCTGAAAGAAGTCCCACAAGTAACCACAGCAGAATAAAAAAAGATAATTACCAAGGGGGATTCTGAGAGGAGGCTGGTAGATGGGTAATAGGGTAAGTTCCAATCCCCTCAGAACAGATAACATCATGTCACTTGGCAGCTCTTTGGAAACTACTAATTTTGGTTATAGCAGCCAGGTCTCAAGGTATCAATAATCAAATCTATGGTACCCCAACTATCCCCACAGGCACTATCATACCCAATTTTGGTACTGCCTAGTTAAAAATAAATAAGTAGATGTTTACCTATGACTGTCAACTCAAGTATATACTATGCATAAAAAATATTAATTTAACTCTAAGTATATTTTAGAAAACAGGGAGCCTTCCAATGGCAGTAGTTTTCAATCTTGAAAAATAAAACAGCTCAGGAAAGAAAACTTATACCAACATATAGCAAGTCTGTTTTTCTTTCTATTTATGTGACCAAAAAGCTGTTTTCTGACAGTGGCTTAGAAGGGAATCCATTTACTGGAACCCTTTCTTAGAGACAAGTGGCTTAAATTTGCTACTGTGACCTAGAGAATACAGTGTAATTAGAAACAAAAACTTTTCAGAAAGATTCTCAAATTCTTTTAAATTGTTATTTTACTCCCTAGAGTTAAGTATTTGCAAAAAAAATTTTAGTGATTACAAAATCTCTGAGGGTTGAAAATATATCTCACAAAGAAAGAAAGATCCAGCCTAGAAAACTCAAATATTTAAAAGTATGAGATTTTGAAATTATTACCACAGGATAAAAGCCCATCTTCATAGCCCACAGTGTAGGAGAAATCAACAAACTCTCTTGGGGAAATTATATTCCATAGCTGACCAGAAGTAGTATAACGCATCACACAGCAATTCTGAAAAAGAAAAGAGGTAAGACAAGTGTTACTACCATAGGAAACATACACACATAGACTCTGGAGATAAAAGTAATACCCATTTAAATATTTTATAATTATTATAATAATTTTGGCAGTGATTCTGACAGGTCTAGATCTCTATTCTAAATCTCACTGCTATTGTATGGACATAAAGATGATATGTAATCAAAATACAGAGGTACAAGGTACCGGTATCCAAATCTTTAATTAAATAAAGTCACCTTTCATTCTATATAATAGTTTACGTGGAATTAGGGGATGTAGGCTGTTTTAGAATTTTTAAGATAAAATCCACGAATACTTTGACTACAAAATCTAATGTTTTAATTTAAAAATTCAAACATTAAGAAATTAATCAATAAAAACAGAAAGAGAGCAAGCAATTTTATCTACAGAATTAAAGAATGCTTAATTAAGGAGGCATTTTTATCTTTCATCTTTGACTTTGGCTTAGTATTCATGGGAAAGCTACATACATTTACCAAGAAACCTAAATATAATGGTGGTGTTTCCAGAAATTGAGGTTTCAGAACCTCAACTACAGTTTTACAATGAAAGACGCTGAAGATTGTCTTAAGCAGCAAGGATAGAGTTACAGCAGAAACAAACTCAGTTTTAACATTCATTAATTAACATGAGGAAACTTAAGCTTAAGAAGCAGCCCAGGATTCCCCTATGACATCTTTGCCATGACTATTATTCTCAAAGCAATTAATACAGTGAATATAAGTGTGTTTAAATTCTTACACACACTTTGCAGGTTCACTCATGCTCTCGCTCTCTCTCTCCCTCTCTCTCTCTCTCTCTCTCTGTCTCTCTCTCTCTCTCTCTCTGTCTCACACACACAGAGAGAGAGAGAGAGAGACAGAGAGAGAGGGAGAGAGAGCGGGGAGAAAGGGAGAGAGGGAGAGAGGAAGACTGAGACTGAAGTTTCTAAACAGATACCTCTTCAAGATGTTCCAAAATATCCAATGAAGTCATCAAGCTGTCCCAATCCACACGACAAGGTCCTGGGCGTATATGGTCTATTATACTATTGACACTGTCATTTATAACACCTTGGGCTTTATAGCTGGAGAAAAAAAATTAAAGTCAAATGCTATTAGAATGAAGAATTTCAGAATGCGCTCATACTTAAGAGCTAGCTTTGAAAGTAAGAGTAAAAATTAATGAAGGTTTTGTGTCTTTGTTTCTAAGGAAACAAGTCCCAACAACTTTTCTGATAAATTAAGTTCTACCAATTATTTTATCAGAAGGTACCCTTTGTCCTCAAATGTAATATGAGAAGTGAAGGCTATAGTATGTGTCATAATGAACATAATAAAATCTCTTCATGTTATAGAGTAGTCAAAAATCAGTCTAAAAACACTTTGAATATATTCAACTTTGAATCTTCTTTTTCTCTTAATCCCATTCTCATAGTTAGACCTAATCAGTCACCATGTTTTTATCAAGATGATTTCCTAAATGGAAAGTGCTAAGTTAAAACAACACCTGGCTCTCAAAAACATTACTTATCATTACCGCCCCTGCCACCATCATCATCAATAAATCTTTCACATTAATTTGCCCTTTCCACTGAATAAAAAAAAATGTGGTACACATACACAATGGACTATTATGCAGCCATAAAGAAGGACAAACATATGGACTTCACAGCAACTTGGATGGATTTAGAGTCTATCATACTCAATGATCTATCACAGAAACAAAAACCAGAGTACCATATGTTCTCATTCATAATCAGACCTTGAACAATTATCATAATACTGTAATAAAGGGATTGGCAGTAGTGGGAAACTGCCAGGGGATAGGGGTTAGGATTGGCAGTTGAGGGAAACTGCCAGAGGAGGGAGAGGCACACCTCATCAACAGGGGTATCTGAATAATGAACATTTGTATAACTAACTCTGAATTGTACCCCATATCTTTAAGATAAAATAAAAAAAGAACTTTAAAAAAAATTGTCCTTTTCAGCTCCTGTGGTACTATCTTAGTGTGAGCACTCTGTGTCTAACTCAACACCTCATCAGTACCTACCTCTTTTGATCACATATCCCTTTAAGACGCTGAAAAAAAGCCACCAGCACTTATCTGTGTGTATGTAGTAAATGCAATTCCTTCTACCTAGAATATGAAGCCCTTCAATCCTTAAGATATATCTATTTTTCCTTTAGGTCTCAGCTCAAATATTAGTTTCTCTCTGAAGTCTTCAGGTCTCCAAGCATAGTGCTCACTTGGCAATTCACTTTTCAACCCACACAAGGAATTACTGGTCTAAAGGAATAACTTCCACATTTGCTTACAATGCTGAATCCAACTCCAGTTTCCTTGTCCTCGTCATAAATGTCGTACAACTCATCTTTCTGGAAATGTTATCTTTGGCATTACACTTCAGAACATTTTGTTTATATTAAGAGGGTCCAGCAGTTTTATTTTTAAAAATGGCTGAGACCTAACGATGTGAAAACTCTATTCCAATTACACAAGGCAATTGTCACCACTAGCTTAAAAAACAATGTATTTGTCTGTTAAAATAAGGGCACTGTAAAAAAAAAACAACATATTTTTTTCTGGTTGTAAGCATAATACATGTCCAAGTAAAAGCAAATATCAAAAAGAAAAAACAATCATCCATAAAACTAACATCTAGAGGTGAATATTTGGTATTGAATAAAAACATTTTAGTAATAAAAATATAAGCCGGGCTCGGTGGCTCAGCCTGTAATCCCGCGCCTTTGGGAGGCTGAGGTGAGTGGATTGCCTGAGTCCGCGGGTTCGAGACCCGCCTGGGCAAGCGAGACCTCATCTCTACAATAAATCAAAAAAATTAGCCGGGCGTG
>CAUYQG010039943.1:0-26757 GCA_963574415.1 Tarsius wallacei
CCAAAAACTCAATATCTTAAAAAATATATATTTATATTTTTTTTTTTTTTTTTTTTTTGAGTTGGCGTCTCACTCCATTGCCCAGACTGGAGTGCAGTGGCCGCTCCCGGCCACCGCAGCCTCGACCCGCTGGGCTCCGGGGATCCTTCCGCCTCAGCCTTCTGAGTAGCTGGAACTACAGGCGCGCGCTACCACGCCCGCTAATTTTTTTTTTTTTTGATTTATTGTAGAGATGAGGTTTCGCCTGCCCAGGCGGGTCTCGAACCCGCGGGCTCAGGCAATCCACTCACCTCAGCCTCCCAAGGTGCGGGATTACAGGCTGAGCCACCGAGCCTGGCTCAAACTGCTTATATTTTTAAACTTAAAACATAGTAAGTTTATGTGTGTGCCTTTGCATCTTCACTCTTGGACAAGACCTCTTCTTCCATGGTTCTCACATCTGACTGACGCCACAGTGCCCTGCAGGTACTCCCATTAGAGCATACATACATACATATACACATACATACATACATATGTGTTTTTGAGCATTCCTTATATTGTGTCACAATTCTGGCTAGAATGAAGCCAGGTCACAGTGAACCCACACTGGTCTTTCTCCATCGTACCTCCCTTCCAGGTTCCTCCTCTCTCTCTGGCTGATTCATTGTAGTTGCCCTTTTGGAAATTCTTTCTCCATCTGCAGGGTATTGTTCTAGATTCCCTTCTTTTCTTACTAAAAATGTACTTCTCTCCTAGGTGTTCTCCTTTACTCTCATGACTGCAAATCCTTGAGCTGAACATTCTTTTTTTTTTTTTTTTTTTGAGTTGGAGTCTCACTCTGTCGCCCAGACTCGTGGCCACTGCAGCCTCGACCTGCTGGGCTCTGGCAATCCTTCCATCTCAGCCTTCCGAGTAGCCGGAATTACAGGCATGCGCTACCATGCCCGGCTGATTTTTTTAATTTATTGTAGAAATGAGGTCTCGCCAAGTTGCCCAGGCGGGTCTCGAACCCGCAGGCTCAGGCAATCCACTCACCTCTGCCTCCCAAAGAGCTGAACATTCTTAAACTTAATTCCAAATCTTTCTCTGGCGCTTCTGACCCACGTGATCCAATGGTTACCATAGTCTCTCTATTCACACATCCCACACTCAAGGTGTTCAGAATTGCCATCAGTATCTTTCCCCCATGTTTGCCCTAAAGTAGTATGTCTCTAAGATGCTCCATGCTCAAAAGCTACCCCGTTCCTCTTGTTCTGTCATCTTCCAGCAAAACCCTGATTCTCTCAACCAATCTCAGCGAGGC
Organism: Tarsius wallacei; assembly: GCA_963574415.1. Lineage (NCBI taxonomy): Eukaryota > Metazoa > Chordata > Mammalia > Primates > Tarsiidae > Tarsius > Tarsius wallacei. The sequence goes on from CAUYQG010039943.1 coordinate 1,286, forward strand.
ATTAGAAAAGCTGGCTGAATGTATTCATTGACAGGACGATGTGATAGTAACCCCTTCATGCCTCCTAGAAGTATTTTCTTGTTAGCCTGAATAAATCTCCAATATTGGAATTCCAGGTGCCAGGAGAGGCATTATGGAGGCATTCCTCTTAAATTATAAAATTCAGTTGACTCCAGTAAGGCCCAGGTGGCATGGTTTGTTCCAGGATTCTTTTCTTCATTATTAATTATAAGTTGGAAACCAGAATTTCATTTTTTTTTCATATTCCTACTTCCAGAGTTCCTTTCTAGTCTATAGCCTTGGAAGGGGGTTCTGTTTTTTCTTTTCTTTTTTGTTTTGTTTTGTTTTTGAGTTGGAGTCTCACTCTGTCACCTAGACTGGAGTGCAGTGGCCACTCCTGGCCACCGCAGCCTCGACCTGCTGTGCTCCGGCAATCCTTCCACCTCAGCCTTCCAAGTAGCTGGAACTACAGGCGCGTGCTACCACGCCGAGCTAATTTTTTGATTTATTGTAGAGATGAGGTCTCGCCAAGTTGCCCAGGCGGGTCTCGAACCCGCGGGCTCAGGCAATCCACTCACCTCAGCCTCCTAAAGCGTGGGATTACAGGCTGAGCCACCGAGCCCGGCTCTGTTTTTTCTTATTCTTTTCCAGGTCAGATAGGGCCTGACTTTCATTTTTTTCAATTTCACTTTAGTTTTTGAATATAAGCCTGAAGTCTCCAGGACATATCTGCTGAAGAAAGGAAAGCCAGGAGGTTGTGTACACAGAGGTGGGATGTGCAGTAGTGAGCAGTTCAGCTCACTGACGCTAAAATGCTTGTTGACCAAACATAAGTACTGTAGCACTTAACACTTGTTGCAATTACACCCCCAGAACTTAATGTTCACTTTAGAACCACTAAATTATGGCTTCTTAAATAGATTAACACTTCCAACTTGGCTGGATCTATTAGTAATCGATTAGCAATACTTATTTTTTCATCCTTCCTTCTAACAATTTGAAGTTTTTGAAACAGGTACAAATAAAAGAATAAAAGAAATAAACGTAGAAAATAAGGCTGAATAATATAGTCCATGCCCAAAATACTGAGGGTGTTAAAAAATTATTCAATGATGTCTGTTAAAGAATAGTAAGGCCAGTCACTCAGGAAATCACAATAGGTGTAGGGACCACTGTCCTTGCAGTAGAAGGAGAAAGACTGGACTTAAATTTGAATTTATAATGAAAAAGCAATGTGGGGGTCAGAGGATGAGAAATACTAAGAAAAAACATTGGGGTTAGGGGAATTTTGATTCAACTGACTTGATAGGGTTCTTGCTGAAGGCAGACCATGGTGATCAGATATCAAGGGTAGGCTATAAGGAATTTGACTAAAAATCAAGAAGGGCGAGGATTTTTTTGCTAAATTGGCCCATCAGGAGTCTTGCTAAAACTGTGCTAAATGGCCCAAGGTTGAGCCTAGTTAAAAGTGAACTCAGAAGAAGCTGACTCAAGTTCAGTCAACAGAAAGAGTCTTTGCCAAGGGCAACAATGAGGGATACAGGTAAACCTTACTAGTGGCTGGAATAAAAGATATACCAATAAGTTATAAGACTGAGAATAATGGTGTTCACATGATAAAAAGTACAATTTTTTGTTTGTTTCTGATGCCTGGGAGAAATTTCTTTTCCAGGGTACATGGTGTGATGCAGTAAACTATGTTCAGAGCAATACTTTTCAATAAGACCAATGGTTAAGTTTCAGAAGGCTGCTTCTTAGGATGGCCTGCAATTCAATAGGTGGCTCAATGCCAAGGCAGAGCTAAAGAAAGGCACAGTGTTGAAGGGTCCACATATTCTGGTATAAGCAAAAGGCTAGCTATGTGTGGTATCATGCAAGGGTTAAGAGTATGAGCTCTGTAGACAAACTGCCTGAGTTTGGAGACCAACTTTGCCAATTCCTGTCTGTGAGCCAATGGAAAAATAAATTATCTCCCTGGCTCTATCTATAAAATGGGAGCAATAATATTATCCATCTCATAGTTTTATGATGAGGTTAAATTAGTTGATATATGTGAAGACTTGGAATAGTGCACTGGCATAAAGTTTGTGGTATTATTAAGCAAAGGAAAAAAGTGTTGAATATCTAGAAGAAAGCCTACACATAATGTAGGCCACACATACAATAAACAACATTTCTTGCTGCTACACTTTTGATCACAGTCAGTAAATAAGAGTTTGAGATTACATTTTCTAACAGGTGCCTAGCCTACAGAAATGCTATATGACTGATTAAAAGAGGAACCATATGCTTGGATAATCAACCCAGTGGAAGGCAGGGTTGACATCAAGAGCCTAACTTAACCCAAGGTGGATGGAAGGCCTTTCCCCTACTATGAGCTACTGGTGCTTTTGATTGCTTCAGAGGCATTTTAAAGAGAATGAATAAAAACAAATGATACTTGTTAAGGGATATTCTTCTAGATATTTCTGTGGGGAAATTCAAAGATTTCTCCAGAAAAAGTTCTGGATCCACTAAGATACACATAGATCATCCCTGGCCCAAATTCTGTGCAATACAGAAAGCTTGGCTGAAGTAATTTTAGTCAAAAGAGATTCAAAATGAGCACAGATATTTATCCATTCTGACTACAAATATCAATAAGGAACCAGAAAACATTTTAAATGCTGCAAATTTCTAATGGATCCTGCAAGATGAACTGGATTCGAAATGCTTGTAGATAACCTAGTTTTGACTCAGGTAGGGGCAGTAAGACATAAGTCAATTAAGTGTTGGAAAATCATGGCTTTAGCGTTAGAGTAGTTAACATAAGTCTATTCTTTCAAAAATCATCAGTACCAGTTATTTACTGAGGCCAGTCTTCATTTATGATAGAAAAATGCTTTATCTAAAATTATAAGAATAATTAGACTTCCTTTCTTCTGTTTTAAACAACAAAAATTTATCTCATAGTTATTTTTCTTAACTGCTGTTTATTTTGACTACTCTAAATTATAAAAAGTGATTTGTTTATAAAATGTATTAAATTGTTAACTTGCTATGTTTCATTTGATGATTACATTTAATCACTTAAGGTGTTTTCTTTACATTGTTGGTAGATAGCATGGTCATCTGTTCACAGCTTAAAACATTAATTCATATATATGTACATGTTCTGGTACTTTAGCACATTTCTTATAAAACTATTACATTGAAATCTATTACATATGCAACATTTCTGGATATTAAACCTCCAAATTAATATAATGCTTGATTTCCAGAACATTTTATAAATAAAATCTAGTGACTTAATCTATCTAAAAATACATATGTGTGACTTAGTTACAAAAACACATATATAACAGTGGCATTTTACCAGTATGACTTTTGGTTCACTTTTAAAGTACTTTCTTATTATATATTTTCCTTAAACATCTAAAATTGTACCTTCTTTATAAAGTGTTTGAGACTGTGTTTCAAAGAAGTGATAGCTCTTCAATGAATCATTCCCCCACAACCCCAAATGTATATGTTCATTCACTTCCTCACTCATTTTGATTTTGGTGTCTTTATATCTTGCTAAAAGACATTTGTAAAAATATAAATATTATTTGTATTTGGCTGTAAAACTCAGGTCAATTTTGATAAGATTTTAAATAAATTGTTAAACTTCAAGGACTTTATGAAACAATACAAATTACTGAATATGCACAGTATTATTAAATGAAGGTTTCACATATTTCATCCCACCTATGTCTAAAATAAATAAGGCCATGTTTACATAGCAAAGGAAATACAGTTGAAAAATATCTTTCTACCTACATATTTGATATTGTTTAGAGTGACTATTTCATTTCCAACAAGTTGTTTTTGTGTGATAGAGTCACAGATTTAAAAGTTGGACCTTTTAAAGAAGACTTGTCATAGAATTAAAGACATTCTTCTTTATGTTGTTCTTAGGTATTATCCCAGCCTGACACCCCATATCCAATTTTGTTCTTAGATTAGATAGGTAAACTGTGAGTTCAACTGGGAAGTATACCATCCTGATGCTATCTTTTCATTTGTGGCTTTAAATTGCACATAGAATTTTGTTCTTATGGTGAGTCTAAATTAGGGAAATGATTAATATGTTTGAGTCTGTTAAAATGAGAATAAGCCATGGGGCACTTTGCATTGTTCAGATGTCTGCAGGAATTCAAGAGGAGTAACAGCACCTGGCTCATCCTGTACTTTCTGCCAGCTCTCGTTTATATCGCAAACACACCTACCTTAATATTCTCTTCCTCACATACCAACTGCATTAAGGGAGACCTCAAACACTGTGAAAGCATTTTGAGAGGAATTCATCAGAACTGAGGCACTTGTGTATCCTGGTTTGGTTGTTATTATTTAAACAAGTTCATGTATAGCTGGTCTGCATTTAAGTATGCCTTCAATTTCTCATATTTTTTCAAGATATATATAGATTACTGATTAGGTGCCAGACATTGTTTTAGATGCTGGGATATAGCAACAGAAAAGGAAGGATTTTTGCTCTCATTGACATTATATTTTGATGAGAGAGACAGACTATAAATAAGAATATACAAAGTACATAATGTCAGGGGATAATACAATCTATGGAGAAAAATAAAACTAATGAAGCAGACAAGAAGGATAGAGAGTGCCAGTAGCAGTGTGATTGACAGGGAGGATTTGGCATTTTGTGACATCAGTTCAGGATAGGTGTCTGGTTGGTGATGTACATTTGGAAGTTGTCAGCATATAGTTAGTATCTAATGCCAAGTGACTGGTTGATATCACTGAGGAGAAGAATGCATGTGGAAAAGATGACCAAGAACTGTGTCTAGGTTCTTCAGTTGGAAAGTGCTTTGAAGAAGAGAAGAAACCTACAAAGGAGACTCAGAGGGAACACACAACTACATTGGAATAAAACCAAGAAAGAAACTTGATAGGCAAGTAAAGAAAATTCAGAGAGGAGGTACTGATCACATGCTAGATACTGCTAACAGGTAAAAAAAGGTAAGGACTGATAATTAATTATTGAATTTGGCAGTATGAAGACAATGGAGACTGGACAAGAGTTGTTTGGTGGAATGATGGGACTTGGTATTCTGTTATGCCTAACAAGCTTCCAGATGATGCCAATGCTCCTGGTCTGGGAACCACAGTTTATATATCAACAATCTAGTGAAGAAGCAAAGGGATTAGATAGAAGTCAGGGAAGCAAAGGGAGAGCCTGTGACTGCAGATGCTAAAAGGCAGACTGTAAACCTGAGGAAGTTCTCTTCTGAATGCTTCTATTTTCGCAGTAAAGCGTAAAATAAAGCCATCAGCTGAAGGTGAAGCTAGGGGAAAAGGTATTGAGTATTTGAGAAGACAGAAGGTGCGGCATAGTCACTAGCTAAGTGGGGGCAGTGAATGGACTGGGGTTGCATAGTCTGACTGCTGGACAGCATCAGGGCCAACTTCAGGCACGTGGAAATGAATCTACAGTGGAAGAGTTGGTATGCTTGTGTATTTTTCTTTAACCGTGTTCTGCTACTCAAGTCCAGGTGCCAAGAAGGCAGAATTAGATTTAACTATAATTTTAGTTTTACTAGGAGAGGTCAGGAAAATGAGAGAGGGTCAGAGAATTGAGAATCTTCCCAAGAGAGTGATTTTAATAATTATCCATGGAACTTAAGCTAGGTAGGGAGGGAAGTGGGGCCATGGAAAGAGTGAGGGGTAATGAAAACTGGTAGAATTAATGTACTGGAAGTCACAGTTGAGTGGAAAGGTCGTTCAGGGCACAAAAAAGGAGTGAATTGGAAAGATACAGATGGTGCTCAGAGAGGGAAAGCATGACAATGAAATTAGACAGGGGCATAGGTTAGGGCTCTAGGAGTGAGTGGCTGAGACTGTGTGGAGGACAAGCTTGTTGGAGAAGAGGTCAAGGAACTAAGACAGCCAGGCAATGGATTATCCACAGCAGTGGTTCCCAAACTCTAGCTGAATCACAGTTACACAAAGCATTTATTAAAATTCAGATTACAAAAACCAATACCAGAAATTTAATGCGATTGGACTGGTCTGGGGCCTGAGAATTAGGTGGGGTTTATGTCTCTGGTTGGGGACAGCAATTGGGAAATATGTCCTATTGATACCACCGAAATCACCAAGAATTAGGAGAGTATTAATATGAACAAGAGGGACACTGATCCTGGAGCTAAAATTGTCAAAAATGAGAGGGAAGGAGGAGTGACCCAGAGGTGGGTAGTGAAGAGTTTCATTGAGCTGTTATGGAGATCATAATGTGATTACAATACAGTGCAAACATTTGTTTTAGTCTTCTCCTGCTCTATGTCAGTGTCTCAAACTTCTGAAATCAGGCTGGTTTCTGTATCCATCCTTTACTAGCAATGTGACCTTGGACCACTTGTTTATCTCTGTTTCCTTATCTGTAAAGTAGGGCTTTTATTGGTTATTTTATTAGTTAAAGATGCTGAAGTACTTAAGATAGTTTTGACACATTGGTGTTCACTACACTCGTCACATCTGTACCTATTATTTATTAATTTCCTCACGTTCTTTGTTTACGTCAGCACTCCTGAAACCCCCTGTGTTCCCCTGAAATGGACTTTAATTTTGGTTTGTTGTTGAACTCTATACACTGTTAAATATTTTTTTTGAATTTTAAAATCTGACTCCCTATAACAATGGAAATGTTTGATGATTTCAACATTTATTGTAGAAATGTTATTTACAACATTTATGTTGCAAAAGACATTGACATAACATGAGTGCACTATCATTATACAGATGTAAACTATAATTAGAGTCATGATAGTTTTCTCTGAAGGTCTCTCACCCAGTGATAGAAATGGATTTGACCACAGCTTTTTTGGTGATATTTTTGTCTTGGATCTCACATATAAACACAATGAACATAATAAAGGAAACTATAGGAGAAATACATAAAAACATTTCTGCTGTATTTCTAGTGTCATTATAATTTCATGGGACAATGTGACAACTATAAGTAGCTTGTATATTGAATTTAGGTTACCTGTATCATATTTCCTGCATTATGCTCTATGCAGTGTAATTAGGAGGAAGTATTGAGGGACTGCTCACCAGAGTTTGGGCACCATGTTGCCCATATTTTTTTCTCTGGTAGATGACTCCCCCAAAAAATTGAGAGAGAGAGAGAGAGAGAGAGAGAGAGAGAGAGAAAGAGCGAGCGAGTGAGAGAGAGAGAGAGAGAGAGAGAGAAAGGCAATTTAACAATGATTTTTGTTTTACATCTCTAAAGGGAGTTCCCCAGAGTCATTCCGCTGAATATGTTTTAAACTTCATACCATAAACATCAGCCTTTCTAGGTCACTGTCCTGCACCTGAGCCTAAAATGAAAACCATAAATTCTTAAAGTCATAACTTCCATAACCCCTTAAAGGCTGGTGAAACAGACATTTCCCATTGCTGCTTACTGTGCTTATTTATGTGGGAAGGAGATTTTGAAAAATATGGCTTAAAAGCAAAGTTTTCCAGAGTATAAGGGAAGAGAAAAAACAACTCACATGTTTCCATTTTTCTTTCCTTTTACATTATTTACTCCTGTTTCATATCAGGACTCATGATTGTCTGTCCAATTTAAAGAGGGAACAGTAATCCATCTCAAGCTAATAGTCAAATCAATATTAAAATATGGAAGTTGGTTGTAAGTCTAATATCTCCTGTAGCACCCATTTCAGTGCTGATCCACAAAGATAACTAATAAATCTTTATTCCCTGAGACTGAGTCTCACTTACAAGCCTTTTATGATCTGGTTTGCCTATCTAGTCACCATATCAACTGTTGGAAAAAACTTTCCTTAACTTCTAGCATGCCATATGTTGGAAACTTAGCATCACTGTCCCGCTTCCACTTCCAAACTCTCTTGTAAGGCAGGGAAACTACATTTCTCAGAATCCTTGCTAACAGGGTTTCTGATTAGAGTCCACCAATGAGAGACACTTTTGAGACTTTTGGGAGATGGAAGAAAGCAGAAAGTATACTTGTGTTGTTCTAGAAAAAGCAAAAGACATGTGCACGATAGCAGTGGTGAGTCTTGAAGCATGAAGGCATCTGTGGATGTTGCTGGCATGTCCTGCAGGTTGGCAATCCTGACTTCCTGAAAGCTTGTGGAGACCTTTCCCTGTCTTTTGTCTTCCAGCTCATCTAATTGTCCTGAAGCTTCAAATTTCCACCATTAAATCTATTCTAGCTTGAAATACCCATTCTTCCAGACAGAACCTAATATATCTAGATTAGGTAGAAGGAGATGAATTGGGAAGCAGGGATTTGCCACATGAATCCATGTTGGGTAGGTTAGTCTATTAGGAAACAGAGTCATAAAGTAGCAAAAAATGGTGCCATCTAGAAACATACAAAATACTCTGGAGTAGAACTGAGTGAGGGATCACTCAAACTCAACATTCACTAGCTGTTTCACCCTGGAGAGTTTACTTGATCTCAGTTGGCTCAACTGTAAAATAAAGTGAATGGTAGTACCTTCCTCATAGGGTTATATGGTTTAATGAGTTAATATTTGTAAAATGTGTAGAATAGAGACAGATACATGGTTGGTGCTACACGATTTTTTTCTAAAGAAAAAATAATATAAAAATAAACACACCAACTTTTCCTTAAAAGTGTTCTCCTTGGGAAGCTAGACACTGACTCCAATGCTTCAAACATTCCTGGAATGTGGGCATTTTTGAAGTTGTGTTGTCACCCCGTCTAGAAGTTATATTCAAAAACCAGCATTTGCACACCTGGGAGTATTCTTTTTCGCAGTGTAGGAAGCTCCCAAGTCCTGGTATCTCTGCCTAACAGCTCGTCTCAGCTTTGCATGACATATTGTATTATGCATTCACCTTGTTCGTGTGCTTTAGCACTGAATGATTTGCAGCTGCTTATAAAAATCAAACATACTCTCAAAAGATGAAGAATTGCTACCCTCAAAGGTGTTCAAAATAGTGTTGCAGAGAATCCAAAGGGATTCCAATTGAGGAGTTGCAAATGCATCCTTGAAAACAGCACTGTCACGGGCATAAGTTTATGGCCTCAGAATAACTACTGTGAAAGGGATAAAACTCTTTGGTTGATACATTTAAAGAAACATAATTTTTCTAGCTTATAATAACCCCGGAATATATGAGGGTTGTCCTTCATAAATTCTAAGGGATTGCAGTGATAATAGAAAATAGCAAAACACAACACAATTAAAACAAAGCAAAACAAAAAACATAAAACAGCTTCAAGGACAGAAAGTATAAGCTGGGGGATGATGATGATCTTTCTTTGTTGCTCTCATCACAGATGGCAAAGGTTGCCAAGGTTCCCCTAACTGATTGGTATAGATACCTGTAAGTTCAAATTTGGGAAAATCTTCTTTCAAAAAGCAGGCTGGCTCTCTCTCTCTCTCTCTCTCTCTCTCTCTCTCTCTCTCTCAGCAAACTCATGTTTGACAATCTATGCTTTTCCTTGCAGACACTGCTTGGTTTTGCAAAGTGAGGCACACTTTTTTTTGCTGGCAGATGCTACCTAGGGGAGAAAGAGAAAAAAATAATCTCTGTGTTATTTGTTCTCTCAGGTGCAAAATTGTTCCCTCTGGTTCCTAAGTGTCTCAGTAATCAGTTTAGAAAATAAGCAAGAATATGACAGGTAACCTAAAAAGTGTTCTTCCAGGTGTTTATATTAACATGAATGAAAACATTCTGTGGCAATTCTGTATTCTAGAACAGCAGTTTGGAATGTTCTTGCAATTTATTCCTTCTTTATGCAGTTTCATGAGAAAAATTATCTAGTTAATTAGTTCATTTCAATCCAGTTGAATACAGTTATCAGTACTTTACAAAGGTGGGTCTTTAGCGCATACCTAATTTCATAATCCCATTCATTGGAGACAAAATTGCAGATAAAATACTGCAAAAATTTTATTTTTGTGTATTGAAAATACTTACACAAATCTGAGATTCACATATGAACATGTACAATGCTGTACATGCTTTATGTCATGTTTGTAAAGAAAATAAAGTCCTTCAGTTTTTTATTCTTTGATAATTGTGCATACAATTTAAAATTAATTTGTATTTGTGATTTTTCTGGAGTTTTCCTAACCATATCCTCATTCCGTCATCATTCATCATTCATTCATTCAATTAACATTTGATAAATGCCTACTAAGCCTTGTCACTATGTTAGTCTTTGCAGTTATGCAGTTCTTAATCTGGTGGAGATTTAAATACAGAAGGGAACACTATGTGTGGAAGGGTAGTTAATATGTTAATTATCATGTAATCATCTATTACAGTACTTAAGTTTAAATAAATCTCAAGCTCATGCACCCAGAAAATAATAGTTTATCAGAGATCAGCCAAATCCTCTCTCCTTGCTTTTGTAAATGAAATTTTATTGGAACATAGCCAAACTCACTTATTTTTGTATTGCCTATGGTTACTTTCAGCTGCAAAGACAGAGCTGAGCACCCGGAAAGAGAGCAGTTGCAAAGCCTAAAATATTTATAATTTGGCCCTTTAGATAAGTTTTATTTCCCCTGGTTTAGATTATTATAATTGCAGATCAGGCATCTGAACACGGTTCCATGTGGCTACAAAGTCCTTTATATTTTATGTTGTCAAAATTTTAGAATCATAATAACCTAAAAAGTTCTCCAGTCGGTTTCCTTTTTACCGATAGTAAATATTTTCTATAGACTTCTTTTTGAAAACATTTTTGATGTTGGACTAAAGAATATCCACCTCTAGAAATGATCGATCTTCATAAATATATTCTACTTTTTCATATATTAGTTCAAAAAGGGAATGGCAGAGCTGGGTAGTAATAAATAAAATGAAAGGGTAGAACTAGATTACTTCAAAAGAACCTTCTAATTCTAACATCCCATTGCTCTATGTTTCCATAATAAAAACTGCAAGGGCTAAAATTAAATATAGTGCTGCAGCTGGAGCAAACACACAGCGCAACGGTTTATGGAAATCAGTTAAAGATTGAGACAAACCTGACGATAATTGTATCATCAAAAAATTCACGTCCCACAAATTTTATTTTTCAAAAATAAGGATAATCCCTAAGCAATAACAAATTACTCAAAAAATAATTTCAGAAAACATCAGTGAAAATAGCTTGGTAGTATTCCCAACCCATCTTTGAAATATTTATTAGATTCTAGCAGGTGAATGTGATATGAAAAAAAATGTTCTTAAAAAATAAAAGTCAAAATATCAACAGCAGAGTTGATGGCAGTAATTATTTCTTTAAATTATATAGTCTAAATAACCATGAAGGCACACAGTTAAAGCTTTAATAGGGGCCTTTGACCTGATGAGAATGGGACATATCTACATTAAGAAATCTACATGAATAAGACTTCCATTTAATTAGCAGGCTCAGTGCTCAGGGTAGAGGAGATGGAGGAGACAGAAGCAAAGGGGAACATCTCTCAAGTTCTTTAGGCTGCTGTTATTACACCTTTGCTTACTAATACTAATGAAACTTTGGAGAATCTTTCTTGCCTATTCATTCATTCAACAAACATTTGTTGAAGAACTACCTTTAGCCAAACCCCGAGTTAAGTGCTGTAAATACAATGAAGAATAAAACAAACTTGCTTCTTACTTCATAGTGTCTGTGGTTTAATGAGTGAAGGGAGGCATTGAGCAATTAAAATAAAATACGATGTTTATAAAATGCGATGGATGTAGGGGAATGTTGAATGCTATAGGTATGTCTCGGGCAGATCTGAAGTGGTCTAGGCTTGAGTCCTTCCTGAGAGGTCACTTCAGACCTCTGAAGTGGAAACCACCAGCTCTCCTCTCCTCCTTTTCTTTTCTTGTTATAGTCCCTCTTTCCACACTAACTTATTCACCAATCTGCTCTATGTCTAAAAAAAAATAATTTACACAAGAGTTGTTTGAAAATGAGGATAATCATAAAGTTTTGTAACCAGAAGAAATCATCAGTACAAGTAGATGCAAAGCAGGTAATAACAACCAAATGCCATATCTGAAGGTGATAGAATCCATTTACTTTTGCAAGGCATTGCCATTAAATAGGTAATAGGCAAAGAAAAATGTGTCATGGAAAATGAGAAGCAAAATTTTATTATAATCATTAGCTACAAGACTAATTAGCATTGATAATGCTAAAACACTTTAAACATCTTAAGTAAGATGAGTGGCCCAAGAATTCACCTGGTTTACTCTCACTGAGAATCTATCCCTCCCAGGACAGGATAGAGTTCAGATATCCCACTTGAGAAGTATAATTTTCTTTAGAAATATTACTGGCATGTATAACATACTTGTTTACTTTAAAAAATAAAACACCTGTGTATACTCAACCAGTCTAAGAAAAAACATTATAAACAATCTTTCCTAAATTCTTCACCCTCCCTCTTATCTCAAAGGTAAACTCTTAAATTTTATAGCAATTATTTTGTTGTTTAAAATGTTATCTCATTTGTAAGTAATGTTTAAACAATATGTTGTTTAGTCGTGCACTTTTTACAGATGTAATTGTTTTTTATAAGATCCATTTCTTTTGGTATACTTTTTTAGATCAATCTAGGTAGAATCATGAAGCTGAAGTTTATTTACTTTCTCTAGTTTTTACTACCTGCATAAGGATCAATTTGGCAAAAATGGACATTTATATGATTGTGGTTTTCTATCCATAAAAATCACAAACTCTTCACTAGGTTTTCTTCCTAAAGGTCTTGCACATCTTTTATCAGGATAACCCTAGTAAACTTATATTTTAGTTGTGATTGTAAATATTACCACTTTAGCTTCATGTATACATTTTCTTTAGTAACATTTTGTTATTCAATTATATGTATTTTAAAAATTTAATTATATATTTTTCTTTAATTCATGATTAGCTAGAAGTTTACCTTTAATTACAAATGAATGACATCTTTCTTATTCATTTCTAGCTTAATAGCATTGATGTTAGAGAATGTGGTAAATATAATACTGATTATGTGAGATTTTCTGTGTATGTGTGTTGGACTCTCATTCTGGAGTGCAGGGGCATGCTCATGGCCACCGCAGTCTCAGCCTTCTGCAGGATCTCAGGTGATCCTTCTGCCTCAGTCTTCCAAGTAGCTGGAACCACAGGCATGTGCCACCATGCCTGGTTTATTGACTGATTAGTTGATTGTAGAGATGAGGTCTTGCCATGTTGCTCAGGTTGGTCTTAAACCCCTGAGCTCAGGCAATCCTCTTGCTTCTGTCTCCCATAGTGTTAGGATTACAGACTTGAGCCACCGCACCTGACAATTCTGTGAGATTTGCTGAATCTTGCCATAGAGTGAGATCGAAATCTTGGTCAATTTCTATCCATGTTTCATCTGTGTTTTAAAATATGTGCATGCTTCTATTCTTGGTGCATTATGGCTATTATAATAAATTTGTTCATTGCATTGTTCAAAATTTCTTTATTATTTTAATTTTTTCTGCTAGATTTATTATTGAGAGGTATGTTCAAATCTTTTACTATAATAGTAAGTTTTAGATTTTTTTTTTGTTTCTATTAACATCCTTTGCCTTGCTGTCATTTTCTTCTGATAGCAGTATAGTTTTATTTGCCTTTGTATTTGGTTATTATTGACTGACTTGTATGTTTCTATTATTTTACATTCATATTTCTTCTACCATTATGTTTAGAATGTGTATCTTGTAAACATCATATAGCTGTATTTTTTAAAATGCAATCTGACTATTTTAACTGAACAATTCAGCTAATTTACATTGATTGCAATTTCTAATATAATTGGATTCTTTCTATCCTCTTATTTTATACTTTTAATTTAGATTGCTTTTATGTTTCTATTACTTTTTTTCTTTGATTTATATTGTTTTCTTCAAATAATTCCTCTCTTATTTTCAAAATTATGTTCTCAATATCTACTCTGTTTTTTGTTTTTGTTTTTTGAGTTGGAGTCTCACTCTGTCGCCCAGACTGGAGTGCAGTGGCCGCTCCTGACCACCACAGCCTCAACCTGCTGGGCTCCGGCGATCCTCCGCCTCAGTCTTCCGAGTAGCTGGAACCACAGGTGCGCGCTACCACGCCTGGCTAATTTTTTGATTTACTGTAGAGATGAGGTCTCGCCAAGTTGCCCAGCAGGTCTTGAACCCGTGGGCTCAGGCAATCCACTCATGTTTCTTTATTTTTACTAAGTGATTTAGAAATGTTAGTGTGTAAATTTTACTCAAAGATCCTAAAGTTTATTAATGTTTTGCCTTTCCCTAAACAACTGAAGAACATTTTATGTTGATGATGTTACTTTCCACATATATGAAAAACTTTGCCTAATCTTTTAGCTCAATTTTGATATCTTTATGTCAGCATTAGATATTGTTATTGTTTTATATAATCAGTAATTAACATTTACCAAAGAGTTTATATTTTCTTTTTATATCTCACATCTTCTGTTCACAAATCATTTTTCTTCTTCTTGAATTATATTAAATCATCTTTTGGTCTAAAAATGTCATTATTTACCTTTATTTGTAAGAATTTTTCTTTTTTGCTGGATACAGAAGTTCATATCGACAGTTATTTTTTCTCAGTGTATTAAAGATAATTGTATTCTAGTATCCATAATTGCTGAAATGGCAATTTAAATTTTGTTCTATTGTGTGTTCTTTTTCTTTCTAACTGCTTTTAAAATGTTCTGTTTGTCTTAAGTATTTATAATTTCAATATAAGTGTTTGGATATGGATATCTTTTTGTTTATACTACTTGAGTTATTTTGGACTTTATGACTCTGAGAAATAAAGTCTTTCATAACTTTTGAAAGATTCTTCACCCTTTTTTGAATTTTTAAAATATTATTTCTGTTCTTTCCTTCTGGGACTATAATACAATGTTCATGAGATCTTCACACTCAACCCTGTATGTCCCTTAGTTTTTCTTTTATAGTTTTTGTTTCTTTGTCTCTAAGCACAATATTCTATAATTTCTCCAGTTCTGTTTCTCAGTTTATATTCCCTTAAAAGGTTTCCATGGCTCACCAGTCCAGACACAAGTTAGCTGGGTCCTCCGCTTCAGAACTGGGGCTGTGGTCTCATCTCAAGGCTGAACCAGGGAAAGATCCACTTCCAAATTCACATGGTTGCCAGTGGACTCAGGTCCTTGTGATTGCAATATGGGTTCCTCTGTTTAGTAATGGCTATCAGCTGGAGGGTACCCCCAGTTCCTTGCTCTGCAGTCTTCCCAAACATGGCTACTTCATTATCAAAGTGTCAAAGAGACACTTTGCAAGATAATATAATTGCAGAAGTGGCATACCACCACTTGCGTGGCATTCTGTTGTTTTAAAACAAGTAACAGGCCCCACTCATGCTTCAAGAGAGGGGTCACATGAGGACAAGAACATCAGGAGTTGAAAATCATGAGGACTAGAATGGAGTTTGTTCACAACATATACTTTTTAAGCTTATTTTATTTTAATTTTGCTGCTATATTGATTTCATAAACTTTATCTAACTTGAAAAGCAGAAAGAGAATGAATCAACATAAAAAAGGGAGCTGGAACCTGTCCTGATCTTTCTATTCCTCTGTCTTTGGATTTCCGTAAGATTCTAATGAGGTCTCATATCTTTAATCTGGCTTTCTTCTGATCCATTCTTCACACTGCAGCCCATGTGATCTCCCAAGACCTGGATAAGAAGCTCCGCTTATACCCTTCAACAGCTTCACTCAGCCCTGGGGATGAGGTCTTGACTTGCTTAGTCCTGAAACTTTATATTTATCCAGCTGCATTTCTCAACACTCTTCCCTCTTCACCTTCATTCTATTTTTACTGAATGACTTGAAGTTCATTTATTCAGCAAAACATCATTGAGTCTACACTTCAAGGCCCTAGGACCCAGTAATACACTGGCAGGCAAGTACCTTCATTCTTGAAAATTAAATTCTGGTTAGGGAGACAGATAATAAATAAGTTAGGAAAAAAAGTAAATATACAAGTAAGTATACAAATAAATGTATGTTTCCTAGATCATGAAGAGTGTATGAAGACAATGCAGAGGCCAGGGACACCAGAGCGACTGGGTTTGTGCAGGCCTGTCGCTGGTTGATAAGGTTGTTAGAACAGGCCTTTCTAGGAAAAACACCCCGAGAAGAGACTGGAATGATGGCATGGAAACAACCATAGGAAGATTCAGGTTGTAAGCAGAGAGAAATACAAGAATAAAGGTGTTAAGGTAGAACTGAGTTTTCTGAACACCTGTCAGGCCTATATGGCTGGAACAGTGTCGGGGACAACATTAAGTGACACAACTTGGTAAGGAAGGGGCTTTTTGGCCTTGACTAGTGTCCTTAATATTCTCTGGGTTCCTCTGACCTTCTCCACCTGCTCTCTGCCGGAAGGCTGATCTGTGTCAATTGCATCCACATTTCCCTGGCAGGAAATGCAAAGCCACAGGCAGGAAATCTGTGGGAGGGAGAGGGTGGTTGATTGCACTGACTCTCTGCTTGAGGAGTTGCTGTGGCTGTCTGTCCTTGACTCAAGGTGACAAATCCTGTCAGGTAGCCCTCTCCATGCAAGTACCCCTCTTTTCTTAAAAAAAACATTTCCAACTCCTTTTTTTGACCCCCGGAACAAGCAATTATACAGTCTTCCTACTCATTAGTCCTGGGATTATAATCTATAAGCTGTGATTTCCTTCACATTCTGCTTGTATTTTGTAAATAGTTCCTTCATAAAAATCTCCTCAAAAACTCCGGTTTGTATATTCTCTTTCCTACAGGGGCCCTAAACGATACAGTAAAGAATTTAGATTGTTTTGTTTGGCAAGTCCCTGAAGAGTTTGAAGCAGGAAAGATGCATGTTCTATATGATATCTGAAAGATCATTCTACCACCCACAGGGAAAACAGAAGGTGGGTGGGAACGAGATGCAGGACATTATTGAGGAAGGCATTACAGGGTTCAGGTGAGCAATGATTGCAGTGTCACTAGTGTGGAGCAGTGCAGGTAGGGGGAAGTGGTTGGATTCAGATACATTTTGAAGGTACAGATGACAGCGTTTATATAGGCATTTGATGAGAAGGATGAAAACCGAGGACTCAAGAAAGACTTAAATTTTTGGCCAAAGCAAAAAAGAAAATGATGAAGCAACTGCATAAGAAGAGAATCAAGTTTTCAGGGAGAAAAAAAAAAAGATTTTGATTTTGGAGAAGTTAATTTAGTGATGCTTTTTATACATCAAAATATAATGTTTATTAAGAAATTGTATTTAGAAAAGTGGAGGAAGGAGAGGTAAGGCAGAGTTGTAAATCTGGGAGATGTCAGATTATAGATGCCATTTGAAGCTATGGGATCATATGAGATCACCTAGAGAGTGAGTAGTTAGAGAGAGGGCTAACTTTTAAGAGTTGAGATGATGAGGGAAAACCATAAATAGAGAATGAGAAGTAGTAGTCTGGTTAATATAAAAAAAAAAAACTTAAGAGACTCTGGATCCTGGAGGCCAACTGAAGAATGGAATGGTCAATGTGTCAAAAAATTGAATTTGACTAGATTGAGTTCAGTGGTGACCTCCTCAATAATGTCAGTGGAGCGATGGGAGCAAAAACCCGATCAAAGTGAATTTGGAAGGGAAAATTTTAAGGAGTTCTGACATAAACGAAAGCAAAAGAATACTATGTGATCATTGTAGAGGGGTGAAGGTCAAGGGAATTTTCTTTTAAATGGGAGATATTGCGGCATGATACCCTTTGCCCATGTTTTTATCTAGTTCTTCTTGTTTTGAAAACTTAAGTGCCTCTTCTAGAAAATAAGTATGGGCAGGATATAGGGCAACCACAGTTCTAATAATAGCTCATTACTTCGGGGGTAGTATGTGGGAAGACTTCATCACTCCTAGCCCAAAAGGCAATTTGGGAGGAGTGGTTCCTAAATCTAATTGGGGTCGATATCAGCATAGGTGACTCTATGACACTGTGTTTATCATTCACAGAGGTATATCATACAGAATTGGAGGATGCATGACTAGTGTTGGGCACTACCTGGGCTACTTAGTCAACAATAGTTATTATATCATCATTGGACAAAAACATATCCATGTAGCCATGTATTTGACACTGAACTCTGCAAATGATATGGCTAGTTCTACACTCCGAAATTATTTGTTGAATAACTGAAGCTAGCCCATGTTCAGAGAAAGGAAGACCGGAGATTTTTCCATTTCTTCTGACTGCAAAGTGACTCTTCCACCTCTCTAAGATCTTTTTTAAATCTTGGAAGAATATTTGACCAGATATCAGTTTGCCAGAAAACAGGAGAATAGAAGAGTATTAAGAAGATAAATGTCAAAGACAATCTGCACAAAATAAAAATAGGCTCATTAGCATATGAATATATTACAATAATCTTTATAAATTTGCCCAAGATAGAAAAGAGAAAAAACAGGATAGAGATATTATATAACATACCAACATAATATACCAATACTTAAAGTTAGCATAAAGTTCCACAAAGAGTAGAAAATTCACTGTATATTCAAGGACATTGTTTAACATAGAGGCAAAGTAATATTTAGTCCCTGATTATGCTATAGCAAAATATTTTAAATCTTGGTTGTCAAGTATGGAAGGGGGTGGGTCAGGAAGGATAGATGTGTGCATGGATTCGAAAAAAAATGGAATAATCTGGAAGGAAATAAATCCAGAAAAGAGACAATGAAAATAGATGGTGGTAGTGGTAAGGTAATTTGTATTTATTTCAATGATAAAATATTGATATTTCATGTTTATTGCAATGCATGTTTTTACAACAGAGTCCCCCCCAAGAAAGAATTAATTGTCCCCTGGGCCGTGCTATTGCAACATTTTCTTATCTATCTTTGTTACAATTCTTTTGGCTTAGTACTGCAATTACTTTGTAATTATTTATTGTCAGTCTATCAATACCAAAAGATGAGTGCCTCCAGAACACCTTTACTTTCTTTACTCTTAGCTTCTAAAAGAATATCTGGCACAAAGTAGATACTCAGCACTAAATATTTGCTAAATTACCTGTAGAATAAATATATACCACACACATTCATGTACAAAAATACACACACACATGTATATACATATATCTAGGTGTGCAGCAGCCTGTACCATTTAGGTATCTGTAAGTATGCTCTGTGATGTTCAGATAACAAAATGTTTAATGACACAATTCTCAGAACATTTTCTTGTTAAGTAACTCATGACTGTGTGTGTATTAATATATTATATATGCACAAAATTATTTAAAATTAAACTGTATAGATTCACATACAATGAAAATTCTCATCTACTATAGAAACAACATATGATAATTGTGATGAGGCTGAGGGTGATTGATGATGATGACAATGTAAATAATAAAATATACCCTTCAGAACAAATAAGTTTCCCCTGTTAACTTCTGAATAATGAACATTCTTCTGGGAATTTGTGGCAATTTTGACAGTTGTATGCAAAAAAAGTAGACTGTATGACTGTGGACATGTGTTTGTTTGCATTTAATCTTAATGTGAGCTCCTTAGTTTTCATCAGCATTTCACAATGATCTGGATTTTTAAAAAAGTTAACAATCCTACTTTGTGGGTAAAACCATTATTGAGAAATTTACCTACATGCAAGTGCCAGATTTATCTCTGAGTTTAGATGAGATTTTTATCAGAAAGTAATCTTTATATACTTCAGTGTTCTCGTTAGAATATAATTAAAATTGCTCCTGTACTATACCTCTCAGAAAGAATTCCATTAAGCTGAATATTGTAAGATATCCCTACAGGAAAGATTCTAGTTGAATACAAGATGATTATATTGATTTAGGTTAATATCAGGATAGTAATTGAAAAATTGAAACCAGAGTGTAAAGCATGCAGTATAAAGTCCATAAAATGCACTGATGGAGAAGTAGAACTAAGTCATGTATAGCTTGTCCAAAGTGCTTGCATGTGAAAATATACAGCTAAAAAAAAGTGGGTTTGGGGCATGTGTTGATGTGACTAAGAACTATGAAATAAGTCTCCCCGGAAAACACTGACTGCTTACATGATTATATCAAACATTATGTGGGTCTAAGTTAGAATCTTCTTTCAATTTTGAATGCCGTCTGCCAAAATGAGTTGCAGGAACAGAAGCTAAATCTCATAGTATCATCTGAGTTTGTAATTTTTTTCTGACATTTCCTGTGAGAAAAATGTTTACATCCTAATTCAATATGTAAAAGGAATTATAATTTTTAAACCCTTAAATGTTTCCTATTTTTACATAATCTTTTCCATTTTACTATGGATAGATAGCTAGTTACTAGAAGTTTACTAATGAATTAGGATTGTTTTTCTATCTTTTTTGTTGTGATAATGAAAACTTCTCATTCATACTACAAACATTATTAAGAGGCTGTTCTGTGACAAATCTCTTTGTGGTTAAGAAATAAAATGGCAGGGCTTGGTGACTCAGCCTGTAATCCTAGCACTTTGGGAGGCCAAGGTGAGTGGACTGCCTGAGCCCACGGGCTCGAGACCAGCCCGGATAACTTGGCAAGACCTTGTCTATACAATTAAAAAAAAAGTAGCTGAGTGTGGTAGCGCATGCCTGTAGTTCGAGCTACTTGGAAGGCTGAGGTGGAAGGAGCGCCTGAGCCTAGTGGGTCAATGCTGGGGTGGCCATGAGCATGCCACTGCACTCCAGCCTGGACAATAGAGTGTGGGACTCCAACTCAAAAAAAAGAAAAAGAAAATGGCTGAGACACAAATTCTATTCTCATAGGACTTGAATTAAGTGATAAAGTTGGGCATGAACATTAAGAAGTACATTAAAGTGAGACAGCTGACATCAGAAGAATGCTTTAGGTATCACAGAAATAGTATTGGTAACGTAATTTAAAACTATGTCATTACTACTATTTTGTAGTATTGGCAGTACTGTTGTAGTATAAATGTGGTAGATTATGTTTTTAAAAAATGGCCACAAAATATTGTCCTTGCATGTTCTTCTAGAACTTTCCATTCCCCTGTTTATGAGTGTAGTCTAGTTCCCCTCCCCTTGACTACAAGTGGGCTTTCATGACTGCTTAAAAGCATAGAATGCAGCAGAAGTGACAGTGTGTGACTTTCCACTTGACTTGCTCTCTTCTCTCTTAAGTTGCCCTTAGACCAGCCACCATGTTGTGAGGAAATCCAAATCTCTCAGAGGTTGTAAGTGTTTTGGCCTCCATTCCTGGCTAAAGTCTCAGCAACAACTGCCCAACATATGAGTGAGCATCAAATTACTCACAGTCAGTCTTTCAGCCATCCCAGCTGATTCTGAGTGAAGCAAGTGTGGGTTATCTTTACTAAGTCCTGCCACATTGTAAATTTGTGAGACAAAAAATTTCATTGCTTTAAGTCACTAAGTTTTGAGATGGCTTATCATGCAGCAATAGATAATTGGAACAAAAATAAAACTTAGTATAAGGTACTAAAGTAAGAACATGTGTAAAAATATTTGTCATCTAAGGAACCATGTATATAGGAATAAATGAATTGTCAGGGAGGTACAATTGAAGAGATCTGATTTGGATGAATAAAAAGAATGAGAGAGAGAGAGAGAGAGAGAGAGAGAGAGAGAGAGAGAGAGAGAGAGAGATATGAACTAAATGCTTAACGTCAATGGCTCTTGAATTATGAGTACAAAAGATATAATAAAAAGGAGACAATATAAGATGATGGGGGTGGGGCTGGTGTGTGGAAAAAAGTAATAGTAAGGATATTCATAACAAAGGAAACATTTGAGTATACAGAGATGATTGATCATGATGTTTGGGTCTGGAAAAGATTAAGTTGTCCAGTTTTTCTGGAGTGTAGGAAGGCTTTCAAAATGGATATAGGGACTTACTCGTGGGTCATGGAATCAAATAAGAGAATCAGAGCAACATCAAAAAAAAAAGAAAAAGAAAACTGAACCAGAATAAAATGGAATAGATAAGACAGGAAAGGATAGGATCGAAAAGAATATACTACTGTACAAAATATGAAAGAGCATTACCTCTAGCAAGAGTATGGTTTAGGTAAAATTTTTACTTGTGGGGGGCACACCTCATCAACAAGGGTACCTGCATAATGCATATTTGTATACATAACCCTTAACTGTATTCCACAATTTTAAAATAAAAAATATGTATTAAAAAAAGTTTTACTTGTGAATATATAAATGTGTAAGCTGGGGCGTGATATAAAAATGAATGATTGCAGTTCATCATCAAAAATGTCTAGAAAACACTGGTAGTATGTACATTTAGAAGACTAGTGAGAGATAAGCCTAGATTGGTAGACAGGAGACCTAGCCTACTCCAGTCCTAGTTTTACGGTTCTAGAGACAGTTCCCATTCTCTCTCAGTTTTTGCATAAATTAAACTTCTGCTTAAAGGATCTATTTTAATTAATATATAACTAAGTTCTTGTTATATGTAACTTTCACTATATATTAGTTCTTCACATCTGAGAAAGTATATCTAATTCTTTTTATATTCGACTCTTACTTATGTTGTTTCTAGATGAATGAACACAGCATTAGGATATCCTTTTCATCAAATCAGATTTTCTTTTCATTGACAAATATTATGATACATAAATGGAAAGTAAGTTTACCAATTTATGGTATAAATATTCAAGAAAGCAAGATTTTGTAGAGATTTTTCAATCCTCCATATGTTTAAGTTGATTACTGAAGACAATATCAATTCTTTCTTTAAAAGAATTAATAAGAAAGAACTCTATGAAAGTGCACTGCATATTGGATAATGAAATATAGTGATAAAATAAATAATTATTAACATGTATAGAAACATGTAAATGCTGTGATGGCTAATTTTGTATCATCTTGACTGGGCCACAAGCTACCCAGAATAAGCATTATTTATAACTCTCTTTGAGTGTGTTTCCAGAGGGTGGAGATTTGCACTTGAATCCATACACTCGGTAAATGACTGCCTTTTTCAATGTAGGTGGGCATCACCCAATCCATTGAGGGTCCGAATAGCACAAAACGCAGAGGAAGGAAGACTTACCTCCTCCTTTTCTGCCTCACTGATTGAAGTGAGGCCTATCGTTCATCTTCCTATAACCTTGGGTTGAAATTTACATCAATCACCCCCATGGTTCTCAGGCATTCAGACTAAGACTGTATTATAGCACTGGCTTTCCTGTGTCTCAAGCTTGCAGACAGCAGATCAAGGGACTACTCAGCCTGCCTCTCTATATCAATTCCTCCTCCTCCTCTGCATCACCATCATCCTTCTCTCTCTCTTTCTACACACACACACGCGCGCACACACACACACTCCACACAATTAAAAGGCACTTTGCTTATAGTCTTTCCAAGTATGGGCTAATATATGTGTATTGTCTGTCTGTCTATCTATCTATCCATTATCTATCCATCTACCTTCCTACCTACCTACTTACCTAACTACCTACATATACTGGATTGTTTCTGTTTCTCTGGAGAACCCTAATGCCTACAACAGTACAAAATATTTAGTGAGTGTTTGTTATGTGCCAGTTTCTGTTTTAAATACTTTAGAAATATTTTTCATTGGATCCTCAAAAATTTCTCACAGGGTAGGTAATATTATTCTTCACATTATACTAGGCACAGAGATATAAATAACTTGCTAAGGATCAAAGAGCTAGGCAGTGACAGAACAAGGACTTGAAATCCAAGAGTATGGCTTTTCAATACTATTCTACATGCCTTTTGACTTAAACTGTTCACACATATTGGGGGGATACCCTCCAAACCAGAATCTATTTATAAAAAATTGCGTATTTATTCTTGTTTAAACTTCAGCCACCTCCAGAGTACTCTCCATTTGATGCAATACACCTGTTGAGACACTTTTTCCACTGCTCAAAACAGTTTTTGAATTCATCCATTTTTATGCCTTTTAGTGCTTCTGCTGTTTTTTGTTTCACCTGTTCCACATATGCAAAATATTTTCCTTTGAGGACTTTTTCATCCGGGGAAACAAAACAAAACAAAAAGTCACGGATGAATAAGGAGTGTTGGGCATGGAGGTAATGACATTTTGGGTCAAAAATTACTGAACACTCAACATGGTGTGGGCAGGTGTGCTTATAAATCACCCATGATGAAATAAGCAAATGCGTTGATTCTCCAGACAAAATTCACTGAAGCTGAATGCAGCCTCTCACAACAATGCTAGCTGGTACACTGGTGCTGATGGGTTCCTAAAACACTTACCTAGCAGAGGAAGCCTATACTACAAGGGCATGACCTCCAAGAAATAATTCCAGCTTTTTGGGTTCCCTCTCATACACAGATAAGAACTGGAAGATAAAATCATTTAAAAGGGATTGTCTTAGGATAGTGAGACTATAAATACATTTTACCATCGTAAAAAATTGCCTTTAATACAGTAAATATTTCTTAAACAGAAAACAGAATTCAAAGAGTTTGATGGTTAAGAGTAAATAACAAATATAATTCCATTCAAGAAATACTGTAGTTGTGCACAGTATATAAATTCTCAAATCTCAATTTGAGCAGTATTACTTGAAATCTTGTCTAAATTTCTTATCTACTTATTACTTGGTTTGGAATAAAGACAAAATTCATAGCAATTTCTGCACAATATTGGAAGACAGCATATGTTTTTCTAGGTTACATTTTCATTAATTGTAAGATCATGCAGGAATACCACAGCTAAAGCTGTGCATCAGTTCGTGTTGTGGGTTTTCAGATCAATTAACATGTGGTACATCTTTTATAACATTTAATCTGAATTAGTTGTACTATGTTCCCAACCTGATGCTTTCAACCCAAATAATACTATAAATGGGTTTCTATTATTCAAATTTAAAACTAGACACGCACACATCAAGGCTAAACAAATCTGTTTTATGGGCTGAAGGCAACCAATTCCACATTACAGAAGTACATTGTGTAGACTTCTCAGTATTTAAAACAGGTCTTCTCTCTAACTACTAACAGAAAATCTGACATCTTTTTATACCAAGTCCAGAAGTCGTAATGTCTTAAATTACTGTGAATTTTTTTTTTTTTGAGTCCGAGTCTCACTCTGTCACCCAGGCTGGAGTGCAGTGGCATACTCATGGCCACCGCAGCCTTGACCTACTGGGCTCAGGTGATCCTTCTGCATCAGCCTTCCAAGTAGCTAGAACTACAAGCATGCACCACCATACCCGGCTAATTTTTTGATCTATCATAGAGATGAGGTCTCACCAAGTTGCCCAGGTTGGTCTCAAATCCTTGGACTCAAGGCAATCCTCTCACCTTGACCTCCCAAAGTGCTGAGATTACAGGCTTGAGTCATCGTGCTTGGCTTTTTTTTTCCCCCAGTCAGATCTCACTGCTGCCCAGGCTGGAGCACAGAGGTGTGCCCCCAGCCACCACAGCCTCGACCTGCTGGGCTCAATTGATCCTTCCG
>CAUYQG010039944.1:0-30860 GCA_963574415.1 Tarsius wallacei
AGCGCACGCCTGTAATTCCGGCTACTCGGAAGGCTGAGGCGGAAGGATCGCCGGAGCCCAGCAGGTCGAGGCTGCGGTGGCCGGGAGCGGCCACTGCACTCCAGTCTGGGCGATCGAGTGGGACTCCAACTCAAAAAAAAAAATAAAAATAAAAATAAATAAAAAAAAATAAAAAGATTACTTACATTCTTCCAGACCCTGGTAAAGACAGAGAGCCTGCCATGATAAGCCAAGGGACCTTGTGGCCAGAACCGTCTATCATGAACTAGTTGATGTCAAATCCATCAAGTCACAGGAAATGCTGGTTCAGACAGTTGAACAATCCATTGTAAGACAGGATGGTATATCCTGGATATCACCCGAGCAGAACTGGGTCGTAAGAAAGTTGCCTGTGCAGGCTGAGAACAACCCACCTGTCACCTCGGTGCACTGGCAGCTCTGTATTGACTCTGTGAGGGTGCCCACATTTACTCCACAGGGGATTCCAATGACAGTTAGTGAAAAAAGAGTCATTCACAGCTTGGATCATGTATGAGTTGGTTTGATATACGGGGTAGCTTTGAAACCCTGTACAAGAAAACTTCCCGCTTTGAATAGAATGAAAAACTGAATTTAGAATGTGCATTAAATCATGAGCAGTGGAGAATGTCTTGGCTGGCTGGCGAAGGCCTAGAAGGAAAGTATGCAAGATTGAGGACTAGGACATCTGGAGTAGAGTCACATGGATAGACTTGTAACTCTTGTTTGCAATAGGGAAGGGTAACAGAATATGATGCCATAATTTAAATAAATTTTAAGTTATAATTGAGTTGATTTATCAAAGGAGGGAATGTTTAATTCTAATTTCGAAGAAAAGTAAATTTTCAGAGGAAAGAAGACATACCAGGAAGTAAATTCTGCATCCCTCTTTTGCTTTTGTATCATTAGCATCTAGGATCTGCCTGGCACACAATAGGTACATAGTAAATACTTGTTAAAATACCTGTTGCATAGTGTAAGCATACAAATGTCTCACGAAGAGGATGTGTATGGAATAAAATTCAGTAAAATTATGACAAAATATGTAGCATGTGTTCACTAGATGATTAAAATGGTGGTTTATTGGCAGTTTGTAATTGTGTAAAGATGTTACAGTTACTTAATTTCTTTTATAAAATGCGATTGGTAGTAGCATTTGTCTCATAGATACTTTTATATAATTTAATATGCAATTGCATCTAAATGCATCTATGTTTACTGGTGGTCCTTGAGTAAGTGCACAAGTAAATTTGGCCATTTAATACATTTATTTATGAAGTTGTTGTGGATAATTTGTAATTTTTACAGAAGAAAAAAAGATCAGTGTCTTGATGTTTGTTCTCTATATTTGCCAAGACATAGCAGTGTACTTCTCTCAGCAGGAAAACGATATGTCAAATGACTGTCTCTATTTAAAGATTAAGTCAACATTGGGAGGGGGAAGAGTTAATTTCATAGTCAGTTGGTTGTATTTGTGTTCACTTTTAAATATGCTTATTGCCTATTGCCTCTGGGCATACTTGAACATTTAAATCTGTTCCTTATATTTATACACTGATTCAAAAGCTAAAAGACAGATGACAGAGATTTAAGCAAGATGAGTAAAAAGCCAGACACTCCCCCTTTGTACTGATGTAGGCTTTTATTTGCATAAAAGTCTAGACACATTAACTGAAGGGAGTCTGGGAAGATCTTCATTAATATTTATGTCACAGATATAGATAAATTATCATTTTTTTATTTTAGAAAAAATGGCAAAAGTCTTTAATTTGAAAATCATACCTGCATTTTTCTGCAATTACTACAAAGATGCATTTAATGTAGATTAAATAAATATGTATTTATATTTAAATATAAGAAGATGTATATGTCACAATTCTTAAAAACATATTTTCACAGTTAAAGTAGGAAAGAAAACAGTCAAGTATATGTTTGAGATACATAAGAATCAATTCATATCCAAAAATTTGAGTAAAACTTTTGAAGAGCAGTTTCTCTAGTTTACTTACATAAGACAATGAGGTTTTTTTTAATATGGTCATTTCTCCAATTTTTTCTTCACTGAAAAAAATCTCACTAAATTCCCCAAAAGAGATGTATGAACGTCCAGCTCAGATAAAGTGTCTCAAGGCAGAATGTTAAGATTTTACAACCACAAACTTGTAAAAAATAAGATTGTGTACACCTGGATTTTCTACTTTAAATTTTAACATTCTTATTACATGGTTATAGGTAGATGGACGTTAAAAAAATATTAGGACTGTTAGTAGTGGTCAATTCCTGAACAAATCTTAAGCAGCAAATCAATTCTTTTTCCAGAAAATAATTTTGTTTTACATTTCAAATGTAGCCTATGAGAGATGGAGAAAAGAAAGGAAGTAGCAGATTTATTCCAGATGATTCATCAGCCTTTAAAGGGTCTAAGAGTTCGTTGACAAACTTTTACCTGATGGCATTGCTAACAAACCAGTTGTTTCCCAAGGCATGGCATTGCTCAAAAGCCAGCTATAGACAGTGGCTAGTATGTTATAAAAGATGACAATGAGGATGTTTTTGTTTTATTTTTAATTTGGTTTTTACATTTATTTATTTATGCATTTATTTGAGTCAGTCTATCACCTGACCTGGAGAGCAGTGGCAGGATCACAACTAGTATAGTTTCCATCTATAGGTTCAGTTAATGCTTCTACCACAGACTTCCAAGCAGCTGGGACTACGGAAGTGCGCCACCAGTCCTGGTTAATTTTAAAAATTTGTTTTAGTGACAAGGTCTCACTAACTTGCCCAGGCTGTTTTCAAATCCTTGGGCTGAGGCAATCCTCTCATCTCAGCCTCCCAAAGTGCTAGGATTATGGGCATAAGCCACTGCTCCTGGCATAATTCAGTTTTAAATTTGTGAAAGTTGATTATATGAATTGGGTCATTTTTGTCATATTCAACTGAATCAGAGTTGAAAGGCTAAGGGTGTGGGGAGGGAGTAGGGTGGAAAACACTCAACACACAGCACTGCTTCACTAGCTGAATTCTCTGCAAGACCAGCAGCTAAAATGACCTTGTAACCCAGTGACCAGTTGTACCTGGTGACTGCTAATAAGACCTGCCATTGACCTCAACATTAGTTTTACTTATGGCCATCACTCACCAATCAGAGCTTGTCTGCTCCCAAAAGCTCCTCTAGTGCTAACACAATTTCTTTCAAAACAATATGGAACATTTCTTTCTAATACATCTGCTAACCTCTTCTTTGTTTTTCCAACCTTACGAACGGCAACCAGGTTTGTGTGTATGCCCTGGATTGCAATTTTTTGATTCCCAAATAAAATATTAAATCTAGAGTTTCATCTCTCTATTTTATTTTGTCTTCTGCAAATTATTCATTCAAGAAAAAGTTGCTTAGAATGTTTGATAATTAGAGGGGGTTGAAAATGAGGTTTAAAAAATGCTGACCATTACGTATCTGTTTGGTATGTCAAATGTCTTTGTTCTGAAAGGCAGAGCACAACAAGAAACTTCAGCCTTTGACTTTGAAAAAATTAGAGGGAAAAGTTACATATTTAGAGATTCTCAGTAAGTAAGAGGCCTGAAGTGTCAGAAGGTGGTGAAGCTGTACATAAAGATTTTAGCTGACCAGCTTGGAGAGGAATCATGGTTCCATGCAATAGATGCCCCTCTCACCAAGCTGGTCAGAGCAGGAAGGTCTTCAGAAGTCATTTAAACAACACTGGAGGAGGCATCCTAGCGTCCACTGCTGGGAAGCAGATATGGAAAAAAGAATCTCCAAGAAACTAGGAATCTTATCAATGGAATCCACACTTTGTATTGAAAAACCTTGCAGGTTGCCTTGGTAGGGGATTATTTTATTTCTGTTTTTTAAAAACAGACATATCTGTGGAGGAAAGAAATACAAAAACATATTTACCAAGATGGGCCAGATAGTAGACAGCACAAATTGAATTATCTTAGCATGATACATACATAACCTTACTCTATAAAGATTTCTTTTATCTTTTTTCTATATTAGATACCATGAATATTGCTTGGAATCTGGTGGTAAACCAAAAATACACCACCCTTTCTTGGGGCAGCTCATATTCTAAGAGGAACAAAATTAAACAAATATACAAGCAACACAGGTTCAGAATGTGCTAAGTTCTATACATAGAGAAAGAAGAGGAGTTAGTAGTGACCTTTGACACTAAACCAGCCAAGAGCAAAGAGAGAAACTGCAGCATTCTAAGACATTAATATACTTAGCTATGGAAGATATCTGGAGGAGGTCAGTGAGGCTGGAGTGTAAAGGTGGGTGCCTGCTGCTGTCAACAACAGCTAGAGAGATCACTGGGATCAAGGGTAAGAGGATCTCACAGTACCTGAGAATCTGTTTAGATTTGATTTGAAAATCATTGGAGAAATTTCTGAAGTTTTTTAAAAAGAAACGTGATCAAATTTTATATTTTATTTTATATTGTTGTTGTTGTCTTTTGTGTTGGAGTCTCACTCTGTAGCCCAGACTGGAGTGCAGTGGCCGCTCCCAGCCACTGCAGCCTCAACCCGCTGGGCTCTGGTGATTCTTCTGCCTCAGGCTTCCAAGTAGCTGGAACTACAGGTGTGTGCTACCACCCCCGGCTAATTTTTTGATTTATTGTACAGATGAGGTCTCGCCAAGTTGCCCAGGCGGGTCTCGAACCCGCAGGCTCAGGCAATCCACTCACTTCAGCCTCCCAAAGCGCGGAATTACAGGCTGAGCCACCGAGCTCGGCATATTGTTTTTTTAAATTTAATTTCAGGCTCAGGCATACATGTGCAGGTGTGTTGCATAAGTATGTTGTGTGATGATGAGGTTTGGGCTTCTATGGTACCCATCACCAAAATAAAACCAGTGGGTGGTTTTGCATCCCCTGCCCTTCTCCCTCCTTCCTTTGGGAGTTCCCAGTGCCTGGTGTTCTATCTTTATGCCTGTGTGTACCCAGTTTTTAGTCCCCATGTATAGCTGATAACTTGTGATGTTTGGTATTCTGTTTCTGTGTCAATTCACTTAGAATAAAGGCCTCCAGCTGCACCATGTTGCTGCAAAGGATATGATTTTGTTCTTATGGCTATGTAGTAATCCATGGCATATATGTATGGCATAGGGTGTTTTCTTTATCTAATCTACCATTGAAGGGGAACATAAGTTGATTTCATGCTTTTGCTATTGTGAATGGTACTGTGATAAATGTTCAAGTATAGGTGTCTTTTTGGTAGAATAAGTTATGCTCCTTTGGGTATATATCCAGTAGTGTGTTTGCTGGGTTCAATGGCAAATCTATTTTTAGTTCTTTGAGAAACCTCCAAACTGCTTTCCACAGAGGCTGAACTGGTTTACATCCCCAATCAACAGTGTGTGAGCATTTCATTTTCTTCTCAACCTCCCCATCTGTTGTTTTTTAACTTATGAATAATAGCCATTCTGCTGTGAGATGGTATCTCATTGTGATTTTGATTTACATTTCTCTGATTATTAGTGCTCGTATTTTTTTATGTGTTTTTTGGCCGCTCATACGTCTTCTATTGTGAAGTGTCTGTTCATGTCCTTTGCCCACTTTTTAAAGCAGTTATTTATACTTAAACATAATCTCTCTAATTTTTGTGTGGAAAATGGATTTTAGTGAAGTGATTGGAAGTTAAAACCATGGGGACAAATCAGGAAGATAATA
The DNA here is from genome assembly GCA_963574415.1 of Tarsius wallacei. NCBI lineage: Eukaryota > Metazoa > Chordata > Mammalia > Primates > Tarsiidae > Tarsius > Tarsius wallacei. Next base: position 5,715 of record CAUYQG010039944.1, read on the forward strand.
CAGTTTTCCTGACAATATCTGACAAAGGTTAGGGACATTGAGGTAGACAGAAAAAGAAGGAACTTGAGATGTAGAAGTAGGGCACTTGTTGATGAACTCCATGTCTTCAAAAAGGGAAGAAGTGAGATGATTCATGACTTAGAAAGGGCAGGTTTGCTTTGAAAATTACAATTTTTACTTTGGAAACTTGTGCTTTAAAATTATGATCAGACAACCAAGTGAAATGCCAAGTACTTATACTGATATGAAGTGGTAATAGAATCATTTACTTATCTATATATTATTTTTATTTTATCTTTTCTTTATTCACTTCAACTTCTAAGTAAAGTTTATTTTAAAATTTATATTCTGTCATTCCATAAGAAGAAAGAAAATAAGAAAGAATTTTCTTTTCTCTGTTTAGATTTGTTGAGTTAAGAATGTTAGAGCACTTCTAGAGAGCAGTAATTACAGTTGCAGCAACATTATCTTGAAATATGTGGGAGAAGACATGATATAGTTTATAATGAGTTTTACAATGAGTTCTGTGAAATCATGCAGTTATAGCATCATGATTACAGATTACACCTCATGCTGGAACTGTCAAGTTTGCTCATTTACCTTCTTTCTAAACAATTATCAAACTAGATTGTTGTGAATATTTAATCCCATTTACCTGACCCTCAACAAATAGAAATCATCACTCTCCCTTGTCCCCTCACTGTACAACAGCTGTTTCCAAGCTTTTTGGCATCAGGGACTGGTTTCATGGAAGACAATTTTTCCATGAACCCGGGGTAGGGGAAATGGTTTGGGGATAATTCAATCATGTAACATTTATTGTATACTTTATTTTTAGATCCCTCATATGCTCAGTTCACAATATGGTTCACACTCCGATGAGAATCTGACGCCAGCCACTCACCTCCTGCTGTGTTGTCTGGTTCCAAAAAGCCACGGATTAACTCGGGGGTTGGGGACCTATGCCTGTGTACACATGAGGAGGACACATTTAAAATAAAAAATAAAAAGGAATATTCTTTTGGCGATCTCCTTGTTTGTAGTACTGACTTCCACCTCTAGGTAAGTGTTCTAGGAACCCATTAGCATTACTCTACCAGCTAGTGTTGTGAGAGGCTGTGTTTGATTTCAGTGATTTTTTTAGGGGGGAGAGATTCTTTTAACGCACTTGCCCATTGCATGAAGGGTGATTTGTGAGCACACCTGCCCACACTGTGCTGAGTGTTCAGCAGTTTTTGACCAAAAATAGCATGACCTTCATGCCCCACCCTCCTTATTCACTTTTTTGTTTGTTTGTTTCTCCATATGAAAAAAGTCCTCAACGGGAAACATTTTGGTGAGGAAGAGGTGAAACAAAAAATGGCAGAAACACTACAAGGCATCAAAATGGGCAACAAGTTCAAAAACAGTTTTGAGCAGTGGAAAAAGTGTCTCAAAAAATGTATTGCATCAAAGGGAGAGTACTTTCAAGTTTAAACATAAGAATAAATACACAATTTTTTATAAATAAATTCCAGTTTTTGCCCCCCCCAGCCACTTGTATTTTTAATATGGCAACTAACACACCATTTTAGTTCCTCATTCTACTAGTCTGTAGCCTCCTTGATATAGTAATGGTATGTTCTGTTTCTTTGCATCTCTTCCATTAGTATTGGCACATCCTATAAATAACTGAGTGGTGTGTAGATGAAGGAGGGAACAGATCTGGTAACACTAGAGAAAAACGAGACGCGTTATTCTTGAACCATTTTGCTTTTTTGGATTCTGCTTTGCAGGCAACTTGGGATTGATGTTGTGAGAGTAGAAATGGAGAAAATATAGGGAGATGAATGTTCCTTAACAATGGAGAACTGAAACTCTTAATACTTTCCATTACAACATTATTTTTACTATAGCACCTATACACAAGCTTTCTTTTTTCAAGCTGCAAGAAAGAAACTGCATGTTTCCATTATACACATATCACATGAACAAAATTGTGTGTGAGTTTCATTTCTAATAAAGCAGAATATAGATAAATTAATGTACTATAAAATCCCTAACCGTTAGTGGAACTGCACTCAGTTTGTCAGCATAACATATATTTTTCACTTTAGGCAAAAGACATGAGAAACCAAACTGGATCAAAATGATGCTTTATAAGCATGAAATTAGAACAAGGAAAATAAGTTCTATGATTCAAAAAATGAAGAAAATAAAGTAAGAAGAGAGATAGATCATAATGTAGATATATACAAGTGACTGGTCTCTCTGAAAGTCTGATTATTGAGTTAGAGAAACCTTTAATCGAAACAGTCCTTAGACTGTTTCTAACAATTTGCTTTTATTTTTATAAGTAGTTGACTCTTGTGTTCATAATGAGTCCTCTGTTATTTTTCTTTGTGCACTGTTCATTTTATTCCACCCCTCTGTCAAAATATAGTGACAGTACTAGTAATGTACTGTTATTATACCAGTTGATAGAAACAGACATAGAAATAAAGTAAGGTGAGATAGATACATAGGCAAATTGCAGTACAAACTGTAAGAAAAGAGAAACATGAAATATGAACAAGATTCAGAGGCAGTAATATGGAGACTGTGATTAAAAAGGGAAAGTTTAGAAGCTCACTTGTCTGGTTTTCCAAATGAAGTTGAATTCAACAGGAAGTTGAAAATTAGACAGGGATTTAGCTGATGGTTGGATGATGAGAGCTTCTCCAAAGATGGAGAGAATATCTGAAGATACTAAGTATTAATAAATCAGCACAATGTGTTCAGAAACAATACATAATTGAATATTGAACACAATGCCATAAATTTGCCTCAAATATATTATTTCCAAAGACCAACATTATGAAAGATGCATTGCATTTATTTTGTCTTAATTCATTTAAATTTTATATGATGTATTTTGACATATCAATAAAACAGCAATATAATAAAAAAGTTTTAAAAGGATTACATATATCTATAAAAGTGTCATAATATGAAAATTACATTATCATTCAATCAAATATAACTAAACAAGAGAAGGTATTTGATTTGAGATAATAATCATGCTGATGATTTCAAACATTAAACCTTCTCCAAGTCAGAAGTGAACTAAGACTTTGGCAAAGTGTGTGAAAATGGTGACGAGCTATAGTTGTCATTTTAAAATGTGAATGATGAAACTGAGATTTTAATTTTTAACAATTTTAGGAACTTTTTTCTATAACTGCTTTTTTTTTTGAGTTGGTCTCACTCTGTCACTCAGGCTAGAGTACGGTGGCATGCTCACGGCCACCCCAGCATTGACTTGCTGGGGTCAGGTGTTCCTTCCACCTCAACCTTCCAAGTAGCTGGATCTACAGGTGCATACTACCATGCTCAGCTTTTTTTTATTTATTGTAGAGACGAGGTCTCACCAAGTTGCCCAGTCTGGTCTCGAACCCCCTCTTGCCTTGACTTCCCAAAGTGCTGGGATTACAAACTTGAGCCACTGCACCTGGCTATAACTGGTTTTATAGGTAGTTGGCTCTTGTGTTCCCAATGAGGTCTCTGTTATTATCTACAGCTGTTCTTCTGCAAGACAATCTAGGGTCTCTACTGAATACCATACACTCCCAGCAACAAAAGTAATATCATGGTGGGTCTACACTCTGCAAAATATCTGAAGTGAGGCAGAATACAGTGCATAAGATGGAACTTTCTTTAAGACCTATATCTACTGTGAACTCTTCTTTATAATTATTTCTAAAGAAAAATGACACTGGGTTTTCCAATTCTACACATTTTAACAATTTTACACATCTGTTATAGAACTCGTTATATAAAATCACAATTATTTATTTACACATCAACTTTTTTTTATATCCTAGAAGGCCTTAAAAGGCAGCAAAATATTTATATTTCTGATATCGTAGCATCGCAACAAGTAAATTACTTGCATTACACAGGGTAAATTTATTTTGTCTAATGAGGTGAATTGAATTGAAATATGTGGAGCAATGCAAACTTTGTGGTGAGGAATTGAGGAATAACTTGAAAAGAATACATTTGGAGCTCCTTAAATATTACACAACAGTACATATCTTAAGAAATACTTATCTCAAATAGTCACTTTCTCATACACACTTTTTGGTACACACACTTTAAATTGCATGATATTCACAGCATGACCAACCTGACTACACACAGATACAGCATAAGCCTGAAGAGCCAGGGGAGAAAAACAACTAATGGAAAAGAATCACTTCACCTTCCCTGAAAGAGTGTCATTGTCCAAAATTTCGGTTACTTTGAAAGAGTAACTATTTTAAAAAGAAAAATGTTAATGAGAATTAAAATTGAAATGCAAATATCTCAGTCTTTCTTTGCTATTGTAAATGAAGTTTAGAATTTGATCAAGGAAATAGAAACTGCTAGGCAAATGAAGGTGTTTGCTTCAAAGCTGAGTTCATAGAGCAGAAAGTCCTAGCAGGCTGAAGGTGAAATGGTAGTATGAGTTCATTATAATAGACTGTTTCACAAAGAGATGAAGCTAATAGGCTTCTCCAAATGGAATGAGCTTGCAATGTCAATGTTTAAGGTGACATAATGGAATACAATTTGAAGGCCACAGATCAATTGCCTAGATGCTCAATAAGAGTAAATTCATTATTTGAGATAAGAAAGTATAGAAAACATTTAAATTATTACATTAAAAATAATATTCATGCCCTTTTGTCTTGAAAATTTTTACTTTCAATTCATGTATTTTATATTTTCCCAATGCAATGTGATTAATAAAATTTGATTTTATTTATGAGCAACTCTGACAAAGCAGTATGAAAAAATAGAACCAAGTCTTTTTTTTGTTTTAAGGTCTTGTTAAAAAATAAAATAATCCACAAAACAATATAGAGTTTCTTCAGTGTCACTTTTATGCTGTATGGCATGTATACACATAGCAACAAACCTGAAATAAACTACATGCTTCAAATTAAAAAGCATACACAATCCAAAAAAATATATCAAACTTCTATCTTGTTCATATTAGCCCTGATCTAGGCTTGAAGAAGCAAAGAGGTTTCCATTAAGGATACTATGTTTAACAACATGATTTTCCTGATCATGTTGCCATCACTGGGCAGGAGGGAGAGATCAGCAAAAAAATGAAAGAATAGACGAGTTGTGCATGTGTGAATTTTTTCAGCTGGTCACGTTGCTCTTCTATGTAGTCTTAATTATTCTATTGTGTGTGTTCTAAGCTTTACTTCCCGCTAAATTGGGCCTGCCATTTTACCAATAGGAAGCTATATTTCTTAAAATTTGATCCATAGAATCCTGGTCTTCTGAGATATATTGAAAACAAAGTTTCTAGGATCAAATTCCTTTGAGACAAGCTCTTTTAGAGTTATACAGATTTGCCTACCACAAGTTTGTTTAGAAAAGTTATGATTCTAGTGTGCATTGTAAACTTTGAAAAACAGGATACTGAGTATGGGATGTTTTACATGTGTATTTGATGACTCATAGATTTGTGAGAAAAATCTAAGCACTTTAGACCAGGATTTGGCCAAGGGAGAGTGCCAGAGATGTGAGAGTCAGCTTTCTGAACAGTCACAGAGAACAACTGAAAGTGTATTGAAGTATGTTTAAACTTGAAGTACAATCATGAGGATACAGTAGGGAATTCCCAGTTACAGTTGGCATGTCATTTAGAGTTGGCATCAGCAGTGACTGATTTAAAGACATTTATTGCAACCTTGTCTTGGAGGAACTAAATACTCTCCCCATCTCATCACCATAATCTTCCAGATATTAAGTTGAGAAAAGGTAGAGCAAGATGAAACAGCTGCTCATTTCTACAGATGAAGACAACATATACCAAAGACATAATATTCCCACCATCTAGGATAAACGGAGGCATATCAAGGTGTTGAATGCCTTGGTTTCTATCTTCAAATTTCCAATATGTTTGGTGTGTCCCCATCCTTAGGTCAGGTTTCTCTAGAGAAACAGAACTAATGGGATATTGGATAATATTCTAAGCAATAGGATAAAATAAGATGTTTGGAGAAAAAAAAAGACAGCTCGAGTTATTATTAGGAGTTGGCTCGCATGATTGTGCAGGTGGCAAGCCCAAGCCTTCAGGGTAGGCTAGCAGTATGGACAACCAGAGAAGAGTTGATGTTGCAATTGAGTCTGAAGTCAGGCTGCTGGCAGAATTTTCTGTTAATCAGGAGAGGGCAGTTGTTTTTCTCTTAAGACCATCAACTGATTTTATGAGGACCACTCACATTATGGAGAATAATATGATTTATTCAAAGTCCACTGATTTAAATGTTCATTTCATCTTAAAAAAAAAAAAAAAAAAACCTTCACAGAAACATTTATAATAACACTTGACCAAACATCTGGGTTCAATGGCCTAGTCAAGGTGATACATGTAATTAATCATCACACTCACAAATTCAGTTTTTGACTACGTAATTACAACTTAACCCATGGAAATTTATTTTAGTACTATATAGATATATAGTTGATTGGCCAGATTTTTTCCAGGAAATAAAATGCAGTTCTTATCTGTGATGGAGTTTAAATATTAATTTGAAAAGAAACCAAATATAGATTTTTCTTGGGCACTTTAATTAGATAAATTTTATGTCTAAACTATCTCATCTCATTTTATGTGTAATTTCTATTATTCAATTTACAAAAGTAAGATGTTAATTATACAAAATATTTTAGTTTGTAGTATTTTTTAATGCAATTAAAATAGTCAATCATCTGGTTTTCAACACTAGCCTAACATAGAGGTAATTGCAATGTAGTACACTCTATTTTGTTCCTGCCTAATGGAGGATAAGTTAATTGTTTTTAATCTATCAATTTAAAAATATTTTTTCTAATATATATGCTCCAGCACAACTTAAGATTTAGACAAAATAGATATTTATACTGTATGGCCAATTTTTGTCTGCTTATTGATTAATTACATTGCATTAATAAGTGGTTTATACAGTACATTTGTGTGGTAGAAAGAGTACAGAATCCCAGAACTAGGTATGGATTTTAAGTTCCATTTAGCAACCGATATGTGTTAGGTTAGAAGGACGATTTAATAGCCCAGAATCTGAATTTCCTTATTTTCCCAGTTAAAAAAAAATAGTCTAAATAAAAATTTCTGCCAATTTTGATAAGCATGACATAACTATTTTAACATCAATTAAAATGCAATCATAGAAATCAAAGCAATTATTACCATAGTAGGAAATGATCCTTTAATGTATTAACTAATGTGTCTTATGCATGTGGTAATTTCTTCTGCCCTACAGGCCTTACTCCATCTAATTTATCATTGTATTGAGGATAGAATGTCACAACCATAAAAGCAGGAAAAAAGATGATTCAAAGTTTTAAATTCCCATGCTGCTTTCATGTTGTATGGTTTGCAATTCTGAGTTGCAGTATGAGGAGAGAGACCATAAATTATATTTTATAATATAAAATATTGTGGATTTGCAGGAATGCATGATGGTAAAGACCAGATCATTACCTTTTCCTGACACCATAGTGGACATTCTCTTCTTGCCTGTTCAGTAACCTTCACCTTCTCTGTTCTATGTCCCAGAAGTCTGAACAGCGCTGATAGTGTCAGTTATCCTACCTGTCCTCTGATAGAATGTCATAATTGAAGAAGAGAGTAGGTTAAAGTATACGAGGAGGGGACTCCCTCAAAAAAACAAAATTATTTTTTGGAGGGCGAGCCTCTTGTACAACAGGCTTCCCCAGCTTAGGTAAGTGTTCTAGGAACTCATTGACGTCAGTGTACCAGCTGGCATCGTGACAGGTTTTTGGGGCTTCAGTGAATTTTTTTGGAGAGCCTTTCAATGCATTTGCTCATTTCATGATGGATGATTTACCAGTGCACCTGCCCATATTGCTCTGAATGATCAGCAGTTTTTGACCAAAAACAGCATGACCCCCTTGCCCCACTATTCCTAGTTACCTGATCTCACCCTGAGTGAATTTTTTTTTTTTTTTTTTGTGATTCTCCAGATGAAAAAAGTTCCTTAAGAGAAATATTTTGTCTATATGGAAAAGTTGAAACAAAAAATGCCATAAGCATTAAAAGGCATCAAAATTGACAAAAACTGTTTTGACCCATGGAAAAAGTGTCTCCATAGGTGTATTGCATTAAATGGAGAGTACTTTGAAGGTGACTGGAGTTTAAACATAGCCCCATCTTGAGTCTCCATTTCAGGCTTTCTGGTTTAAGGTATTTCATGCATTTGCAATGGTCTTAATTGGAGAGGGAACGTGTGTCTCTTACAGTTATGGAGGAGGACAATTGGAGCTCATGCCTGTCCTTTCTGTACATCTTGCTACAAGGCAGCTATCACTGTGATATTTAACCTTATTTATTGCTGTTGCTGTATTGCAATCTTTTCCCCAAAATAACTATTGATTTTTAAGTATGTTGTGGTTCTTGTTTGTTTAGTTTGTTTAGAGAAGTCATCTCACTCTGTCTCTCCGGGTGGAGTGCAGTGGAACGATCATGACTCACTACTGCAGCCTCAAACTCTTGGGTTTACATAATCCTCCTGCCTCAACCTCTTGAATAGCTAGGACTACAGGGTATATATAGATTTGTAAGCATTTTTTAACCTTTAGCAATCAGATCCTTTTAACAGTTACAGTATAGCCTCCCTTTTCAGGTGTATCCTGAGAAGTTGGCAAGCCTCATTTTATTTACTGACATGTGGCATCATTCAGAAAGAAGAACAAAGAGAGCAACAAGAGCTAATCAGAGAAGCCTGTGAAAGCTTTCCAGGTTTTTATGCTGCAGTGTGTGAAGAGAATTCTGCTTCTGGGGTGCCCAAGAAAGGTGTGGACATAGTGTTACAATCGTGTCTAGTTGATCTTGTTTAGGTTTTATTATTGGCATAATGAGCTCCAGCAACACTGCATTTCTGAGTCTGTGGGACTTGATGTGGATGGTAATGACTCAGTAGATGCCAGTGGGTGAGATGGCTGCCACTAAGAAACGTATGATTCCACCCTCTAAGTGGAGGACTGCTTGTGCCCCTCAATCATGTAGACACTGCTCTGGAGGTAAAGGAGTGCTGTTGGTTGTTCATAGAGTTGAAGAAACTTGACTTTAATATATAAGAAACCATCAAGAGAACAGGGAGACAACCCACAGAATGGGAAAAAATATTTGCCAACTGTATATCTAACATCCAGGATCTACAAGGAATTCAAACATGCCAAAAGGAAAAAAAAAATTACCTCATTAAAAAGTGGGCAAAAGACATGAAAAGACAATTTGCAAAAGAAGATATATGGGCAGCCAACAGACACATGAAAAAGTGCTCAACCTCACTCATTATCAGAGAAATGCAAATCAAAACCACACTGAGATACCACCTAACCCCAGTAAGAATGGCCATTATTAATAAAACAAACAACAACAGATGCTGGCAAGGATGTAGAGAAAGGGGAATGCTTCTATTCTGCTGGTGGGAATGCAAAGTAGTTCAACTTCTATGGGAAACAGTGTGGAGATTTCTAAAAGAACTGGAAGTTGACCTTCCATATGACCCAGCAATCCCCCTACTGGAAAATACGCATAGGAACTCAAATTATTCTACTAAAAAGATACCTGCAATGCACGTTTATTGCAGCACTATTCACAATAGTGAGAACATGGAACCAACAGTGCTGCCCATTGAAACTGGACTGGATAAAGAAAAAGTGCTACATATACATGATGGAATATTATGCAGCCATAAAGAAGAACAAACATATGGACTTCACAACAACTTGGATGGATTTATAGTCTGTCACACTCAGTGATCTCTCACAGAGCAAAGACCTGAATACCACATGTTTTCACTTATAAGCAGACCCTGAACATTTACCACAATACTTTAAGAAAGGGTTTGGCAATAGCACAGGGGGAACATAACAGCAATAAGTGTGCCTGATCTCAAGCCAGGAGAAGTGAGGACCAAAAGGAGGCCCAATGTTTTACCTATACAATGATCACTTATCTACCTAATCCTCAGTTGTACCCTACATCTTTAAAATAAAAAATCTATTATCATAGCTAATATGAAAATATATACAATTAACTAAAAAAAATAAGATTGTTTCTCATTGCTTAGTTGATTCAACTAAAGTGATTAGTTGTTTTGGAAGCATGCCAGTCTTGCTTTATATGATTAAAAATGCTATTGTACAACTATCACAAAAAGTAGATACAGAAGTATATGTGTGTACTAATTTTCATTCTATCTAATTTGTCAAAAATGTATATCTGGTTGGGCAGTTTGTGTATGAAGGGAGCAAGAAGAGACTGAGAAAAAGAGAGTAATATATATCAGGTAAAAGCATATTTTTTAAAATGATGAAATAAAATTTAATAGACTAGTAAATAGCATATAATATGAACGCAAACTGCTGTTCTTGCCCTGAGATTTATATTTTGGGAAAATTTTATTAAATGGTCTCATAGTGATAGTTATCAAAATGTAGAGTATACTTACATTAGAAAAGAAGTACCCTGATTTTCAGAACTCATTTCTAAAACAATTATTTTCTAAGAACTCTTTCTGTGCTGTCGGAGTGGAGTTAGCGTTCATGCTCTTATATTCAAGTTCTTAGTGGCAAGAATCCTATTAAGTGCAAGGGGACCCTAAAACTAGCCAGTGAGGATTAATCAGCCTCTGCTTGTGTTTTCAGTTATTTATATACCATTTTTCCAAGTGTGCATCCCTATGGCCATAATGACCTGAACGCACATCGTGCTCAGCTGCTGAGGCAAAGCTTACAAGCTGATTTTATTGCTTTAGACACATTGAACAACAGAAGAGCCCATCAGCACAGGAACATTAAGATGCCAGAAGTGTAATCCAATCATTTGCAATAGGAAATCGCTTGACAGTATGAATATATATCAAATCCCATGTTTCTCTTTTCTTCAGAGAAGTCTATCACACCCAGTGTACTGTACTTTAGCGGCAGTGATAAATTCATTCTACTAACCGAATCACAAATGATATCTGATTTGATATTCAAGTTAAATGATCACCACTCCCTTACTAATGGTTTTATAGTTAAGCTCTTTGCCTGCTGAGATGCTGGACATATTGCATTATCTTCTATTGACTGAGAATAATAACCTTCATATCCATGATACAGAATAGTCCTTTATGTTTTTGGGTTGAGTCCCAGAACTTGCATAGAGTATTCCTGTTCTTATAACATAGTAATTGACTTTGTGTTCCCTATGAGTCATTGAGTTAGATGGTTATTTGTATATAACTCATCTGTCCTTGAAAAATAAAAAGGCCTTTACATACACACACACACACACACACACACACACATCCATTCCAGAAGCCAACGTAAAAGTCTCTAGTTTGGAGATTTTAGTCTAAAGCTTAGAAAATTTCATATTTAATGTAAAACTAATTAAATAAATTAAATGACCATTTAAACTTGCTACAGTTAATTTTATATGTGATATTCTTATCTTATGCAAAATGTAAAATATGTCCAATGCCAAATCATACTAATTGCCTTACAAAATTACAGATTGTAATAAAAATATATCATTGCAAGCACTTATTTTCATATCACAATTTACTTTCTTGAGACATAAAATCTCAGATTGATTAAAAAAACCCTGAAACATTTACTCACTGTCACAGGCTTTATTGTAGAGCCTGACACTATAATAAAATTTAAGAGTTGTCTGAAATCAAATAAAACACCTATTATGTTTAATTCTGTCTATGACTTCAGCAAGAGTGAAACTTTCAAATATTTGACAAAACAATTGAAAAGCATATAAATAAAAAGGAACTTTTTAAAGTGTCATATTTATTTTAATTTTTCAGTCTATGATGCTAGTAAGCACAACTATGTTTAATTCATGAAGCTTGTTATTGTTTATAGATATTTCTTAAGATATTTTCAAAGTTGTCCATGTGAGCTTAATTTGTCAATATAATTATGAACCAAAATTTGCTTTTATATTAATTTTTCAATAATGCATTGCAAGAAATTACTGATAGGAGTAGTTAAAAATCAAGTGTATGGCCTGTGAAAGTGCTTATTTTCTCAATATGGATTATAGTTCAAGAAAGCACTTTAAGCATAAATCTGAGAGTTGTAAATTATACAAATTATGAAATTTTCTGTGTCATGAATGAATCTGCCAGGGCATACAGCACAGTGCACTGTTCATAGCATGGGCTTAATATGTTTTTGCTGAATTAATAGCAAATTATAGAGGAATATCAGAAAACGTTATTGAAATTAAACATTGAAATGAGCACATGTGAGAGTCTTGACTTGAACCAATTAGACTATGACTCTACTTCTCAATTTCATTAGACATCTTGCAAGCACACTTGTTTGGTTCTGAAATGTCCTCCATTATTTTAGGGTAGGTTTTGAATTAGTTTTTGAGTCTACTACCAATCATTTTCCAATATGCAAAGCAGAAATTTGCATAATTTAAATGACTATAAATTACTTCTCATGTCCCCATCCCACAAACAAGCTAAATACAATTTATGTCCCCTCTAAATCCCTAGAACAGTTTTTGTTTGTTTGTTTTGGGATGTGGATTAGTTTCTGACTATTATTTTTAGTATTGATGATTATGCTCTTTCTCTCATTCTAGATTAAGAACTCATTCTGGGAAATTTTTTTTTTTTTCCTGAATTCACAGCACTTGTTAGTGGTTGGCATATAGGTTATTATATAACAGTCTGCAGATTAAATCAAAGAACGTTAATTTTTGAATCATATTTCACCCAATGGGAAAATGTCATTTGAGAAAAACATATATTTAAACTCACCCAAAATACATACAATCCATTATGTAAAAAGTAATAATTCTAATAAAAGTTTTTAAAAGGTAACAGTTTTTTTTAAAGAACACGATTCCGATTCATATTTTAACTAAGTCCTTATTTAACATTGTCAGTAGACTCTTGGGAATTGTGACTTTAAGTGAAATGATGTACAACAGGTCCTCAAATGAAGGAAACTAACAAAATCAGTGATGAGAAAAATAAATGGATTTTGTTATATGTTGTTTAACTTAAAGTTGCAGTTCCAAGAGCCCATCGATGATGTTAAGTGAGAGTTTATTGTATTAGCTTCTGAATATTCAACAAATATATTTGTTGCTTTTATGTGGTATGCCACAGTATTATTATTCTTATTTTAAAGCAGAATTTATTGAGAGGACAGAAAAGTTCCCACAGTGGGAGGGGACCCAAAGGGGTTGCCCACATTATTTTTTAAAAAATGTTTGTGACTGATTCTCCAAAATACTGCATTCCAAAGCTAAGTATAGCAAGAGAGAGGGAAAAAAAGTTGCTCACAGACACAAATTCTGAGCCCAATTCAGGTATGTGCAATCTATGTTACAGATTAGCTGATGCAGATGAGTGTGTATCTCTTACTGTTTAATGTGCAAAGTACACTTAGGAAAAGGACAGTCACAAATAAAACACTAGAATAAAAAAAATCTAGAAGAAATAATTTATAAAAAGATGATGTAACAAGGAATTCTTTGGAAATAATCTATTAAAGAGATGGCATGCTTTTAAATAAAATAGTTTTTTATTTGTTTCAAATCTAAATCTGTTGTATGAACAGAACTAGAAAGTAAACTGCAATGCGAAAACCATAGTTCTTACAGATCATGAAGGTTGATCTGGCATGTCTTAGGTGCCAATGCATAGCTACACCTTGGGGTTGCTTATCAATGAGAAAAGATGGTTCCATTTATGAATAATTATATGTTCCTTTTTACTGTACCATCATTCTGCTTTTTTTGTGTGTGCTCATTTTTTAGTCAAAACTGTGCTTCAAATATTTGTTTGAATAGTTGTTCCACATTTTTAAAAAATTTATTTCATCAATTAAGCTTAGTATTCTAAAAACTCAACAAAAGTAACAATAGCTCAAATTTTAATATTCCTAAATCTGTACATGGCATCTCTAAGGAGAGACTAAGCATTTTCAGAGCTCATTCTGAGACCCTTTTCTAGAAACTTCTGCAGAACTAGTGAAGACTTCTTTTCTCTTAGAACTTAAGAAATATGATGCATAATTTACTCCAGAATATTTCTGAAAGTTTTAATCTATTTTCTGTACAAGTAAACACTAGAAAGTGTCTACATTGAGGAAGATAGAAGAGATAGTGTGTGTTAAAATAACATAAAATTAGAAAAAAGATTTTGTTGCAATCTGGCCAAGGTAAAATGTTTGCTCTGTAAATTTACCGTCTATTATATTTAATCATGAAGCTTATCTTTACATTATCTTATCCTAATATTGAAGCTTACTTAGCAATTTATTTATTTAATAAATAAATCATTTTAAGATATTTCCACTCATAATGATGCCTACAGGGCTGGAAAATTATATATTAAAAATTGTTCTTAATCTATCTCATATAAATATATGCTATGATATTGGAATTCTTGGTATTAAATAACTAAATATTAAAATATTTTTCTTGGAATTTCAGAAAAATTATACTGACTTTAAAATAGTGTACAATAGAGTTAAATAATATTTGGATATATTGTTGTAAGTAATAAAACTGTACCAGATGGAGCAATGGAAAAGTAGCATGATTTAAGGAATGTACAAGGCATAATAGGCAAGGTGAATTATGAGTTGAATGTGCAGAGATTAGTAGAATTGAAGGGTCAATTAAATAAATTAATTTTAAACTCCAAAAATGATATTGGTTTTATTCCATTCAGAAGATAAAGTGACCAATGTGAATAACAGTTAAATATGTTCTTTAAGTATAATCTTGAATCACGTTTATTAGAACTTACGAATCTTTCTCTTTTAAAGTTCATGGTTGAGCCAGAGGAATAGACCTTAAAAACTTATGCAATTTGTGGGAAATGTTAAAATGGAGATGTTCCTTATGGAAATATTAATACATGTTATTTTGTAATCAGTATTTGGTGAGTTGTAGGCAAAGGAGTTAGAATGGAATAATGAAAAACAGTCAACTTATCCAAAATAAGTCAAACAAAGCAGAGTAAAGGATACAGGCAGACTGGACAAATAAAAAACAAACATCAAAATATTAGCTCAAATTGGAAGTATACAAGTAATATATAAATACTAACATTAAATAAATAAATGTCTAAACAGTCCAATAAATGGCAGAGATTGTCAGAATGAAGCAAAAATGCAAGACACAACTAAGTGCTATCCACTGAAAACACATTTCAAATATAAGTATAAAAATAGATTAACAGTTACAGAATGAAAAATTATATAGCATGCTCAAACTAACTGAAAAATAAAGGAGAACAGTTAGACTAATATTAAACAAAGAAGATTTATAAGTAAATAATAGTAAAAGTACTAAAGAAGATTATTTTATAATGGTAAAGTGTTCAATTTATGAAAACAGCCTAACAAACAATCATTTATGCATTTAATGGTGAAACTTCAAAATTCAGGATACCTTGTCTCCCATGTATTAATTATGTAGTTAATGCATCATACTAATGTTAACTTGTTATTTGTGATAACTATGCAATGATTATAAAAGATGTTAACCTTAGAAAAAGTAAAGTATTGGGTATACACGAACTCTATATTTGTAGCTTTTTTGACGATCTAGAACTATTTCACAATAAAATGCCTTCTTGAAAAACAATTCAGGAGGCAACACCTGGCTGTCTGTTTGATGAATAAATAAATTCATAGTATAGCTTCAAAAACTAGTTTAAACAAACTTTTCTCAGTAATTGGTAGAACAAAAAGACAAAATCAGTAAGAACATAGAAAGTTTGGACAACATTATCAACCATATATCTAAATTGACATTTATAGAACACTCTACACAACACTAGCACATGTTATTTTCAAAGAACTGAAATATTTATCATGATAGACTATATTCTAGATAATAGAAGAAGATTTAGAATATTTAAAATATTCTAGTCACAAAATGTATGTTCTATGACCACAATAAAATTCAATGAGAACTTGACAATAGAAAGAAATAAGGAAAATGCCCCAATATTTGGAAACTAAATAAAACACTTCTAATTTACTTTTTGGATAATGTTTGGCTGAAAAGAATTTTTAAAATGAAAAATGTAGAGAGAAGAAATATCTCAAATCAATAGCTTCAGTTTTTCACTTAAGAAAATGGAAAAAGAAGAGGGAATGAAGGTCAAGACCTCAAAAGACAGAATTTTTAAAAAAATCTATCAGAACAAAAACAAATGAAGCATCAGAAGAAGAAAAATAGATAAAATCAAAGAAACCAAAAGGGATCTGAAACTCAATAAAATTGATAAAACACTACAGACCATCAAGTAAAAAGAGAAAAAATTGTATATATCCAATATCAGAAGTGACAGAGGTGATAACACTACACTGTCTTCAGATATTAAAGAATAATAAAGGCAAGCAACAAACTTTAAGTCAATAAATTCTTGGGCAACCTCCCACTGTGGAAGCTTTTCTGTTCTTTCAATAAATCCCGCTTTAAAAAAATAAAATAAATAAATACATAAATTCTAGTTTTTTGATTAAATTATTAACTTAGAAGACACAAAAGATCAAAATTGTTTCCAATGGAAATAAATGGAGTAATTCTGTATCAAATAATTTGAATAAGCACTTAAAAATATTTTCTATGAAAACAATTTTAGGCCTAGATGTCATGGATGGTAAACCCTACTAAATATTTAATGATAAATAAAACCAAGTCACACATGCTGTTACCAAAAATTTCTAGAGATGGGCTAATTTCCAACTCATTCTGTGAAGCTAAAATTACTCCGATAAGACAATCAGACAATGATACCACAACATAAAATAATTCCAAGCTGATATCCCTCTTGAAAGCAGATGCAGAAGTTATTTATTAAAAACAAAAAAACCTTATGAAATACTTTTTTAAAAAAAATTGGAAATTTCAGTTTCTGAAATTAGCTAAGCAGTCATCACTCCCATTCTAATAATAATAAAAAAATTGAACAATCTAAAAATCAACAACTCATTTTATACCCATCAGACAATAGACATTTTAGAGAAAACCAATGTTTTGAAAATTGAAGTTGTTTGTGGCCTAGAGGCTGAAGCCCACTGCTGGAGTCAGTACTGGTAGAAATAGTTAAACTGTAATTGACCCATTTTTAAAAGTTTACTGAGGAATAACTTGAGAGTTAAACACAACAGGTACCCAATCTTTGGAACAGCAAGACTGGAGAGGGGAGGAGCTCATTTTTGTGAGTTTTACCTCTAAGAGCTTTCCCAGGTTTTCAGGGTGAAGATCAAGAAAAATTTTCTCTTGCTTCTTGAAGTGATGAGAAAATATATCATTTTAATATATACCCAGGACATTCTATTCTCCTTTAAAAAGAACTGTTCATAAAAGAAAATAATATTCCAGAGCTTAAACTTCTTGGGCATTAGCAGTGCCTAACTGATCTCAGGAAAGGAAAATATCCACTCTAGCCTGTCTAGCATTTAATGTAGGGGGAAAAAATAGGTCAACCCCAGCCATATCTAGTCTTTGATGTGGATGATGGTATATATTCATCTTTATTTTCCTCTATTCTCCTTTTCTCAGCTAAGGGGGGAAAAAGCTGAGAAGCACCTTTAAAGTTTACAACTCAGGGATGCAAGCTCACAAAAACTGAGACGTAATCATAACATTATAGATGCTTTTCTTCCCCCATATATTGCAGCCATATTAAATCAATCACCTTATTATATTGGTGGAGTCTGGCTAAAATAACTACAAGGCTAATATTCTACTTAAGGAAAAGTTTCTAGAGAAACAGAGACAATAGTAGAGACCAAAACAAGGATGTTAGAAGAAATAGAAGCATCTGAGACCCACAGCTAGAGCAAAAAGTACATATAGTCCAACTCATAGCCAGGTCAACATAAAACCTTATGTTGAAGTATGATTTACCCCAGCTCCTTTCACCAAATACATGATATCTGACTTTCACCAAAAAACACAAGGCATATTATCTTTGTCCTTTTGGTCTGCTATAACAAAATATAGATTGAGTGGTTTATAAAGAAAAGAAACATATTTCTCATAGTTCTAGAGGCTGAGAAAGTCAAGAGCAAGGTGCTGGTAGATTTGTCAAGCCATTTCTGTGATTCATACAGAAACTCAAAAGTCTAAGAATAACCAAAACAACATTGACTAAAAGGACAAAGAGAAATTACATATTTAGCTCCAAGGATTGTTATAAAGTTGCAATAACTGAGATGATAGAATTATTGGCACCAGAAGAGACAACTCTAAAAAAGAAAATAAAATATAGAGGTAAATTCAGGCGTATATATTTAACTATTAGAGACAAAATCCAAAAAACAACTTAGTGGAGAAATTCAATTCAGTATAGTCCTTTTAACAAGTGCTATGAAGTCTCAATATACATAAGCAAACAAAGAATAAATAACTTCATTGCACAGCATGTATTACATACAAAACAAAATTCAAATGGATTATAGACATACGATCATAACCTAAAAGTATAGAACTTCAACAGTAAAAGAGGAAAATATGTGTTACATTAAATGGCCAAGAACTCTTAGACATTCCACTAAAGGCATGACTTATAATAGAAAAAAAGAAAATATATATGTATCTATGTGTGTGTGTGTATATATATATATATACACACATATATAGATATATGTAGGATTTCATCATCTAAAAGAAATTTTCAATTTTCAATTTTAGGTGATTTTAAAAAGATTAAAAATCATAAGCAACCAACAAACTGGTAGAAATTATGTCCAAATCATATATCATATCTGATAAAGGACTTTGATTCACTATATATTAAAAAAATAAGCAACCAAAAATCTCAGTTAAAATATGAGCAAAGGATATAAACACATACTTTACCAATAAGATATTTCAGTGCCAAAGAAGCACATGTAAAGACATTCAACAACATAAGTTATTAGAAAAATACAAAATAAAACAAAAATGAAGTATCTCAAAAATCTAAATTTAGAATATCTAAAATTAAAATTTGAATGAACTAATCATGCCAAGTGTTTGAGAGACTGGAATATTCATACAATGTAGTAAGAAATGTAAACTTAAGTATAAAATCACTTTGGAAAACAATTTAGTAGTTTGTTTAAAAAGTCCACCATCTATTTACCATACTGTCTAGCCATTTGATTGCTAGATATTTACTATGAAAAATAAAAGTTTATAGCTACACAAATGTTTATAAAG
The DNA here is from genome assembly GCA_963574415.1 of Tarsius wallacei. NCBI lineage: Eukaryota > Metazoa > Chordata > Mammalia > Primates > Tarsiidae > Tarsius > Tarsius wallacei. The sequence continues at coordinate 24,958 of CAUYQG010039944.1, forward strand.
CCTCTTTTTATATAATAGCCCCAAACTGGAAACAATTCAATTAGTCACCAAGAGATAAATGAATTAAATACACATCTGAGAAATGATCACTACTTGGCAATATAAAGGAATGGGTTGTTGGTGTAGTGGCATGAGCAAATCTCAAAATAATTATGCTTAACGAAATAATATGGATGAAAATACCGTAGAATTCTATGTATATAAAATTCTATAGATTGAAACTAATTTTCATGACAGAAAGCAGGCAGTTTTTAAATGAGGTTGATGGTGAAGAAATGTGGGAAGAAAGGATTAAAATTGGGCATGAGAAAACTTTTGGGAATAATGAATATGATTTTTATCTTTATTAAAGTGGTAGTTCGTAGGCATGTACGTATGTCAAAACATCAAATTTTGTACTCTATGCATGTTAAAACATCAAATGAAGCTGTTACAAAGTAAATGTAATTCATCCCCACATAAGCAAATCTGAGAAATTTATTAGAACAAATACATTTTTTAAGGATTGATTTGAACTGTTGGTTAAAGTATAGCATAAAGATGGAACATTTACACTTGGAAATTAGAGAAATTCCCGAATAATAGACTATAATGAGATGATATAAACATGTGCTATTGATAAAAATACGTCCAACAACTTAGTTAATAACTTTAAATAGTTCTTAGTACATATAGTATGGATATAAACTTAATATATGACAAGAAGACTTTAAATCAATGAAGGAAACATTGTCCAAAAAATTAATGTTCACATAAGAAGCTAGTATATGGGGAAATACATCGATTTAGCTGTTCTGATCACATAATCTCAAATTTCACGTAATTAAAATATAATAAATATTAGCAAGTTGTATGAGGCTAGAACAAAATAAATATGTGGAGTAAAGACAAAATTATTGAAGAAAAGAAAAATGGAAAATATCAATACACTTAACTTCATAAAAATGAAAAACTATTCGTGAAAAAAGGAAAAAGCTAAAATTAAAACCAACAACAAAATTGAAAAGCATTTGTAATAAATGACAAAAAAGGATAGGTTAGTGAAATTATGTTTGGTGAAAATATGTTTGTCTGTCATTTTTGATAGTACATATCCATGTCTAGGGGTTAGGACATGAGAGAAACTCATCTCCAAGGCCACACATACCAATTCATAGACAAATATATTTCTCCAGCCAAGGCAACGAATCATAGTCAAGTAGTGTGCTAGAACTATTTTTAAGGGAACAGTCTCAGTTTTCTGTGATAACTGCTGATTGAATCCAGAGTTGTTCAGAGTCATCTTTAGGGCCAAATAAAAAGAGTCAAGTTGAAAATGGAGGAAATAAAAAGAAGACAAAATTGAAAGATGGGATGAGAAATAGATTCTTACAATATTGTTCTAGCTGTGTCTTGAAGCTTTAAATTTCTTGCCCTTCCTCCTCTGAGAATTGGCAAATTCCATTTTAGCATCAGTGGAGGAAGTCTTTCCTTATTTGAAAATAAAATCCTAACTAACATTAATGTTATATTTTAAAAATGAAGAACTCTAACAAAGTAATGATCATGATTCCTTAATGAACTAATGGTGAACATATATGTATACACTCACATAAACATACTTCTCAATGAATTGAAAAACAGTTTTTAAGAGTGAATTTGATAAAGTATAATTATGATTGTCTTCAGGCAATCTAAGAATCAAATTCCTATGATGATATTAATGATCATTAAAAGATTCATCATGCTGTTGTCCACATTTACAAAGTAAAATCTGGAGTAGAATGATTAGTCATGTATAAAAGCATTAAGTATGCCATGTTAGCAAAATTGTTATCACACCCATGCTGACAAATGTTAAAAAATAGATTATGACAACATACATAAACTTGATTAGAAACAAAAAACATGCAAACACAAGAATAACCACTCTCAGCATAGGAAAACCAAACATGGGGGGGAACTAAGTGGGATGTAGAATATCAACTCTGTTACACAAAATCGCAAATGAGTGGAGACAATTGGCCACTGGTGATGATACATGGAAAACAGTGTGAGGGAAAAAAAATTGCGTCTTCATTTGACTCAGAAAGACATTGAAACTAAGTAAATGCTATTGAAAGCAAGGGATTGTGTGGATTTTCCTTTAGAAATTAAGAATTGTATTGTCTTGCATTTGTTTTAATTTTTATTAACACACTCTAAAAATGTGTGAATTCCTTAAGAGCAGGAGGCATATTTCGTCCATTTATTAAACTTCAGCACTTTGAAGAAGGATTCACACAAAGTAGGTGATCTTTAACTCTAGAATTAAACTCAAGTAGGTATTCTCAAATGTTGTGAGATATAGTTTGTTTTATGTTTAGATCTTTGATCCACTTAGAGTAGATTTTTGTATATGGTGATAGATGTGGTCTTGTTTTAATCTTGTGCATGTGGTCTGCCAGTTTTCCAAGCACCATTTTCTGCATAGGTTCACCTCTCCCCAGTGGTTGTTAGTGGAGGCTTTTTCGAAGATGAGTTGGTTGAGGAATTGAGATTTTGCTTCTTTTATCTCTATTCTGTTTTATTGGGCTATATGCCTGTTCTTGTATCAATACCAGGCTGTTTTGATTATTGTAGCCTTATAGTAAAGTTTAAAGTCCAGAGGTGTGATACCTCCCACTTTGTTTCTTTTGCTGAGGATTGTTTTGGCTATTTGAGGTTATTTATGATTCCATATGAATTTCTGTATTGTTTCCAGGTCTGAGAAAAATGATGCTGATAACTTAATGGTGCTCACATTGTACCTGTAGATTGCCTTTGATAGGATGGACATCTTAACAATGTTAATTCTTCCAATTCACGACCATGGAATATTTTTCTATTTGTTTGTAATGTCTTTGATTTCTTTGAGCAGAGTTTTGTAGGTTTTGTTGTGAAGGTATTTAACTTCTCTGTTTAGGAAAATGCCAAGGTATTTCATTTTTTTGTGGCTATTGTGAATGAGATTGGGCTTTTTATTTGATTCTCTGCCTGCTTGTTGTCGGTGTATAAGAGTTTGTCTTTTGCACATTTATTTTGTACCCCAAGACTTTGCCAAAGTCCTTTATCAGGGCAAGGTGGTTTTTAACAGATTATCTTGGATTTTTGAGGTATAGGATCATATTGCCAGTAAAGAGGGATCACTTAACTTCTTAGTTTGGAGGATGGGGAGCTAGGATTCAGAAACTGGTGGTAAATCAAAATGTTCGGTGACTGGGTTACGGATTCCCTGAGACCCATTCCCTACCATCACTCTGTATTACAATGCAATGAATACATATGTGTACTTTCTGAGTCCAAGATACAGTAATAGCAATGAGGAAAACAGAGAAAAGTGGAATGAAATAAGATGAAAAAATTTCTATCTCTTGTCTGATTGCTCTAGTTAGGACTTCTAACACAATGTTGAGTGGAGGGGTGAGAGTGGGAAACCTTCTCTTGTTTAAGTTTTCAGGAGAAATGCTTCCGATTTCTGTCCATTCAGCTATATGTTGGCTATGGGTTTATTATAGACGGCTCTTACTATTTTGAGGTGTGTTCCTTCTTTGCCTAGATGTTCAAGGGTTTTTATCATGAAGGATGATGGATTTTATCAAAAGCTTTTTCCACATCTAATGTTATAACCACATGGTTCTTATTTTTACATCTGTTGATGTATTTAATTACATTTATGGTCTTGCAGATGTTGAGCCATCCCTGCATCCAAGGGATGAAGCCTACTTGGTCATGGAGGATGATTTTTTGAGATATGTTGTTGGATCTGATTTGCTAGAATCTTGTTAAGAATATTTGCATCTATGTTCATCAGGAATATTGGCCTATAACTCTCTTTTTTTATTTGCATCTTTACCTGGTTTGGGTATCAGTGTGCAGTTATCTTAGTAAAATGATTTGGGGGGACTTTTCTTTCTCAAATGCTTGGAATACTTTCAATAAGATTGCTAGCAGCTCCTCCTTGTATGTTTTGAAGAATCCCACTGAAATTTTGTTTAGGCAGAGGATGTGATCTATCTTGCATACATTCCATGTGGTGATGAGTAGAATGTATACTCTGTGGTTGTTGGGTGGAGTGTTCTACAGGTATCTATTAAGTCCATTTGGTCAAGTGTCACATTAAGGTTCTTGTTCTCTTTGAAGATGTTTTGCCTCAATTATCTATCTAGGGCTGTTAGTGGGCTATGTAAGTTCCCTGCTATGATAGTTTTAGAGTACATATCTTTTTAAAATTATACTTAGTAGTTGCTTTATAAATGGTGGTGTTCCTGTGTTTAGAATGTATATTTCCTGTTGATGGATTGAACATTTTTTTCATTATGTAGTGTCCTTACATATCTTTTTAAATTTTAGATACCTTAAAGATTATTTTGTCTTATATTAAGATCGTGTCTACTGTCTTCTTCTGTGACACTTTGGCCTGGAAATTCATTTTCCATTCTCTAACTTTGAGTCTCTGTGTGGTGTGTCCCTTGTGGTGAGATAGGTTTCCTGGATGCAGCAAATTATTGGGTCTTTTGAGAGTCAAATAAGTTGGAGGATGGGGAGCTAGGATTCAGAAACTGGTGGTAAATCATAATGTTCGGTGACTGGGTTATGGATTCCATGAGACCCATTCCCTACCATCACTCTATATTACAATGCAATGAGTACATATGTGTACTTTCTGAGTCCAAGATACAGTAATAGCAATGAGGAGAACAGAGAAAAGTAGAATGAAATAAGATGGAAAAAAATAAAAAACACAGAAAAACAAAAACAGTAATCAAAGCAAAAAACATTAAACACACACACACAAACACACACACACACACCCCAAACTGGAAAAAAACAAAACAAAATAAACAAAAAACAGGAAAACTGAACACACATACACATCCAGTACAAAATGAAGAGAGAAGAAAAAAGAAATGAGAAAAAAGGGGGGAATGCAAAACAAAGTCTCATACATACATTCACACACACAAACAAAAAGACAGAAGAACAACAAACAAAAACTGAAAGATAAACACCCAATCATTCATGTACATACATAAACAGGAAAAATGAAACATAAAAATGAAAGAAGGAAAAAAAGGCTGGGGGGATGCAAATCAAATCCTCACACATTCACACACAAAGAAAAAGGAAAAGAAATTTAAAAAATCCTGCCCTCTTGTGGCAAGTTCTGTAATTGCTCCTCTCAGTTGCTCGCAGGTAAACCCCTCTGCTGTCTCCTGTGGTGCGGCAGTCACTTTCACAATCCCGGCAACACCCAGCCCAGGGAAGGAGAAGGGGGCAGTGGGAATGGGGCTTCAGTCCTCTCCTCCCATTCTCGTATGGTCAGGCAGATCCCCTCTGGTGGGGAGATTCAGGATTGTCTCCATTCCAGGTACTGGGGGGTAGAACCTCAACCAGGCTTATCCTGTAGTAAAGTCTTCCTATTGTGGTCTGATGATCAGGGGGTTGGGTCAGCCACAGACACATCGCTGATCTCTTCGGGGGTCTTTCTCACCCTTTTCTGGTCACACCACTTATCCCTCAACTGAATCAGGGTAGGAGGTGGGCGCCTGAATCTCAGCACTCGTCCCATTCTTCTGAAGTTTATGCTTTTGGGATATTCCCACTGGATCACAATCAACTCCTGAGTAGTCAACTGGCTGGTCACAGAGATAAGGTCTGCCACTCCGTGGTGAGCAAGCCAGGGCACTTCCCTGCTCAGTTTTCTTTTATTTTTTTAATTATTATTTATTTATTTTTTAATTATAAAGATGTGGGGTACAATTCGGGGTTAGGTATACAAACATTGATAATGCAGGTACCCTTATTGATGAGGTATGACCTTCCCTCCCCTAGCAGTTTCCCTCAACTGCCAATCCCATAAAGAAAGACAAATATATGAACTTCGCAGCAACTTGGATGGATTT
>CAUYQG010039947.1:0-12571 GCA_963574415.1 Tarsius wallacei
AAAAAGATTCCCACACAGGCATGTTTATTGCAGCATTGTTCACAATAGCAAAAACATGGAATCAACTGTGATGCCCATCAAAAGTGGACTGGATTAAAAAATGTGGTACATATACAAGATGGGATATTATGCAACCATAAAGAAGGACAAAATTATGAACTTTGCAGCAAGTTGGATGGATTTAGAATCCATAATACTCAGTGATCTATCACAGAAACAAAGAACTGAGTACCACATGTTCTCACTCATAAGTGGACCCTGAACAATTATCATAATACTATAAGAAAGGGATTGGTGATAGTGGGAAACTGCCAGGGGCAGGGGGTTATACTTCATCAGTTAGGGTACCTGATCTCAAACCAGGTGAAGTGGGGACCAAAGTGAGGCCCAAACTTTACCTATGCAATGACCATTTGTGTACCTGACTCTGAATTGTACCCATCTTTACCATCTTTAAAATAAAAAAATTTAAAAAATTCTATTTAGATTGCTAATGATAATTTATCAGACTAAAAACTAGAATCCATTGTATTTTTTAATATCAGAAGGAGAGCTCTTAACATACTCATATACTTAATCTCACAGATTATTTAGTCCTTTCATTTTGTTAAAGAGGAAAGAAACTCTGAGAGTCAACTTTGCGTTGTCAAATTTAGATTTTCAGGACTTTAAATATTTTACAGATTTTAAATATAATTCTTTAATTCTATTAAGAAGGAAACTGAAGATTGACCATGTTACATATCTTGTTAAAATTACAAGGAAACTACAAGGTGGGCCTAGAATACTACGTCTTTTCTACTGACTGGTATTCAAAACTTGTATTACAGTAGAGAGTGTCCCAAAAATTGTTCTTTCACTGTATTTTTTAAAAAAGGTAGATGTACGTTATGAAATAGTTTTGTAAAACAGAAAAACTTACGTAGAATTTTAGAAAATTATCTACTTGGGTTATTGTTACAGGTCATGTCCAGTATTTTTCCAAAGATACTTTGTTTTCATAAGACAAACCTTATGTTTTTGTCACCTGGGAGAGACAAGATTTTAAATTTTCTTCAGGGTGGATCATCAGATACAAGATACTTCACATATTGACTTATTTGGGCCTAGAAGTCATATATTATGTTTTACCACAAATTTATGTTGGCTCACCTAGCCGATTACAGGCACATTTAATGAAGATTTGAAGACTGTGGAATACTTTAAAATAGTTGATACAAAGAACAGCAGAATGAGCCAGGAAACGAGTACTGCTTGATTGCACTATTATAAGAAAATAAAGTTTAAAACATTTCATTTTAAAAATAATTAATGTAAGTAGTTCTACAGCAGATGATTCATTTAGAAAATTTTATTCCTTTAAATGAACTTGCTTAGACTTTTAAAATGATTCTGCATGCTTGGGTGAGATTCCTTTCAGAGTATTTGTGTGTCCTAATTTTTTTAATATTAAACTTTAAAACCCTCTAAGCAAGAACCAGAACCAGACATAAGAAAAATATGCTAAAGCCTGCTCATATTCATAGTAATACCAACATATGATGGATGCTACACCACATAAACATGGTCACATAAATTATTTGAAGGTAATGACATAAGCACAATAAATCATGCTATAAACCACCATTTTTCCAGGCTGCATTTGAATGTTGTTACTGTGGAGGAAAATTTATAACATCTCACATGTCACGAATGATATGTCATAAATAAGGCGATGATTTAAAATGCTTAATCTGAAGTGTTTCTAAAATTAGCATATTCATTTGCTAATATAAAGTTAAATCTTTTGTAGAATCAACCAAAACTTTGAGAAAATACCTTAAATGTTAACTCAGTGCAAAACAGATAGATCTCTAATTCTGGTTTAAAAAGTATAGTGTGCTGTGCTTTGGATTTTGAATTATCTGGCAAACTTCTAACAAACAAATCCATTTTAAGGGGACTATACCAACTTAGGCCTTCAGAAAAAAATTTTCTCTTAATTAAAATCTCACTAATCTAATCATCAAACAAATACAAATCAAAGGCACACTGAGATACCACCTGACTCCAGTCAGGATAGTCACCATTAATAACTCAAAAAAACAGCAGATGCTGGAGAGGATGCAGGGAACAGGGAACGCTTCTAAACTGTTGGTTGCAGTGTAAATTAGTACAACCCTTGTGGAAAACAGTGTGGTGATTTCTAAAAGATCTAAAAATTGGCCTTCCATATGACCCAGCAATCCCCCTTCTGAGAATATACCTGAAGGAACTCAAATCAGTCTACAAATAAGATACCTGCACACACATGTTTATTGCAACACTATTCACAATAGCAAAAATGTGGAACCAACCATGCTTCGAAACTGGACTGGATAAAAAAAAAAAGTGGTATATATACACGATGGAATATTACACAGTCATAAAGAAGGTAAACATATGGACTATGCAGTAAATTGGATGGATTTGGAGTCTATAATACTCAGTGATCTATCACAGAAACAAATAACATGTCCTCAATCATAAGCAGACTTTTAAAATGTATCATAATCCTATAAGAAAGGTGATTGGTAGTAGGACACTGTCAGGGGAAGGAGGGAGGGGGGGCATATAACATCAATAAGGGTACCCGATCCCAAACCAGGTGAAGTTGGGACCAAAGGGAGACCCAAACTTTACCTGTACAGTGACCAATTATGTACCTAATCCTGAATTGTACCCCACAATCTTTAAAATAAAACAAAAAACAAAAAACAAAATAAAAGGACTAAAAGCCCACCTCCCCCAAAATTATTTTCCTTTTTATAGTGTGATTATCTAAGAAGTTAATCTTGACCTATTCCCACTATTATAATCATTCATATCTTTATGATTTGTGCATTGTTCTTTGCATATCTTTAGGGGGATTCCTAAAAGTCAAATAGCTAGGAAGCCAATAATGTCCAAAGATTTTTACACTTGATGAGTAATTTCTCACATATGGGGCTCAAAAGAAGCTGTTTCTGTAGGATAAAAGGAAGGACTTCATAATCTCAGACAGCATTAATTTAAAGTCAAGTACACACAGAGATTGACACGTCAGCAATTGGTTAAAAGTAAAGAAAAAATATGGACTTTATCTTAGTAGAAGAATTATTGATACAAAACATTCGTGCTTCAATATGTTATTCAGATGCCATTACTAGTATTTAAAGTCACAGAAATGTGTTCGGGCATGGTGGCTCATGCGTATAATCCCAGCACTTTGGGAGGCCCAGGTGAGAGGATTGCCTGAGTCCACAGGTTTAAGACCAGCCTGGGCAACTTGACGAGATTTCATCTCTATAATAAATCAAAAAATTAGCTGGGCATGGTGGCACATACCTGTAGTCCCAACTACTTGGAAGGATGAAATGGAAGGATTGCCTAAGACCAGTAGGTCGAGGCTACGTTGGCCTGAGCATGCCACTGTGCTCCAGCCTGGGCCACAGAGTGAGACTCTGACTCAAAAAAAAAAAAAAAAAAAAAAAGAGAAAAAGACACTAAAATGGACAGTTGAGATTGGATAGGAAAATACATTAGATTAAAAAAAAAAAGCCAGCAACAAACAGAGCATACATTTTTCTCTGTTATTTAACATAAGTATCACATTTAAACACAAAATTCATATTTTATATTAAAGACCATAGATAATGTCAGCCACAATAACTCAGAGACTTCTATTCACTCTGTACCAATTCGTTACTAAGTTACTAAGGAAAATAGAACCATGAGAAAGGTAAGAGGCATTTGTTAGCAGAGTTCCATTTGAGGTTAATGTACATGAGATGATTTTTAGAATAATTGTCTTTGAATAGTCTAGAAAAAAATGTTAGTAAAAGAAAGTTTAAAAGGAGAGTTATCCAGGGGAACCTTGCCTTCTTTCTTTCTCCATTGTCTCTCTTTTTCTCTTCCGTCCTATTCCAGAGGCTATTGAAGAAACTCAGAAATTTAAATAGCACTGTTTCTTAGATACTCACATATCAACAATAAAATTTCATATTAGATCATAAAATAAATACCTGGCAAAATGTATAGACACCTGAGAAAATATTCTATGACTTGAAATACACAAAATTTTAAACTGATATAAAACAATAAACAAACAATGAATACAGAACAAATGATGCTTCATTTAGATTCACTTAGAAATTATGAAGTGAATGAGGTCAATCGTTTGTTACGCTAATATGATTATACTGATAAATTCTAATTATGCACTTTTTTATTTCAGTCTTTAGTAATTTACCATAATAATAAAGGAGAAAATGTATAATTTAGGTTTTTCTTCCTGCTGAAACTAGAGAGGGAAAATTAGGAAACAAAAGTCTATGGCAAAGAGCATAATGTTTCTCTGAAAAGGAGCTGCCAGATAAAATAAAGGAAACTGAGAGGAATTTGACTTTTAAATCCACCACAAGATTTTTTAGTGTATGTGTGTCTCAAACATTGTATTGGATATAAGAACTTAAAAAATACATTTTTATCTCTAATTTAAATTTTAACTGAGCACACTATTGCAATTTGCTAAGTCTGTCATCCCTTCTCCTAAAGAATTTCAAAAACTTTACCTTAAACTGTAAGTACACACTTTTTTATGTATCAAGATGAAATAAATACACTGGTTTAGAATTTATGATTATGCTCTCATAGATAAATCTTCCACTGCTCCTGATTACCCCCAAAATAAAAATAAATAAATAAATAGTAAACAAACAAAGGAGGTGAAGGAATCAGAAGTTTTATCTTTACCAGGGAAAAGAAGACTGAAAGTATGCCCATGGTTTGAGAATTGAAAATTATGGAAGTATAAACAAATGTAGTGAAAAATCATCAGTGGATATGGGAATACATGAACTGGTACAACCCTGTACACAGACCCTGCGACAGTTTTTCTGCAATTTTAGTCCATAGGAAAAATATACGTATTTTCTACTCTCCAATCATTTTCTTACATAAGAATCACAAGTTCTTCATTTATAATGAAATCACGTTGGTCCCATGTCTTATCGCACAAAAATGAAAATGCACATGCCGTCAATGTGGCTATTAAGTAAAGGATTTTTCTCCCTAGTGAAATTCATTTTGTATTTGTGTTTGTTATAAATGAACAAATAGGTCTTTGTGAACTCAATTGGCACAGCTAGAGATTATTGCTAAACCTTTTTTATGTTTGCAGCACATCCATTGTAAGGAATGGAAGCCACAATTTGTTTGCATGTCTTTCTCATTTTGCTTTATTTTCCCTCTTTTTCAGGTTACTTCACTACTAACAAGAACAATAATGCCAGAGGAGAGATAGCTTCATTGAGACTGCATGATTGCATTTCCAACTAAAATGAGAAGAAAATGAAAACACTTTAAATGAAGTGCCTCAAATAAACATTTAATTTAGGATAAGACAGCAACCTCACATATACCGCCATATCAAATATTGAAATAGCATTTATTGAAGAGTTGAAAGACTCATCTGTGGGAAAATAAATGTAACTCTAAAAGTGAGCTGCTGAGAGTAAATATGTAAAACAACATTTAAGCAGCATGCAATTAACATGAATTTATACTAGAAAAAAATGAAAAACATGATGAGATTTCAGTGAATTACATATTTGAGCAAGGGGCTGTTTTGTTTTTCATCAAACATGAACCTAACTGTGCACTAAGTGTTCTTTTTCTTTCTTTTTTTTTTTTTTTCTTTTTGAGTAGGCGTGTCATTCTGTCTTCCAGGCTGGAGTACAGTGGCACACTGCAGCCTAGACCTGCTGGGCTCAGGCAATCCTTCTGCCTCAGCCTTCCAAGTAACTGGAACTACAGGCACGTGATACCACGCCCAACTAATTTTTTTTATTTATTGTAGAGACGAGGTCTTGCCAAGTTGCACAGGTTGGTGTCCAACCCCTGGGCTCAAGCAATCCTTTCATCTCGACCTCCCAAATTGCTGGGATTACAGGCTTGAGCCACTGCACCCAGACTAGGGGTTCTTTAATAGATTGTATATTTAAAAAGGAGAGAGAAACAAAGTTATAAACTTATCTTTTACAAAAAGTAAACACAGTATTTTCTCAATCATTTTTATGTCTTTAAGAACACTTCCATATTTCCTTCACGTACTTAAATACCTGTCTCCCAGTTCTTATACCATTATCCTTCTTTATTTTCTATTTTAAGAATTGCTTTTTATTTTTCTCTATGTTCTCATGCTTTCTGACATAAATTGTTGCTTCTTTACTTTGTTCATTATTTTATATCCATTTCACCTCACCTAATCCTCATATTTATTTCTAGTCACATGATTTATTTTTGCCATAATATCTGAGCACTATAAATATTTGTGTTGCTACTAAAATCATCACTCTAATAGGGAGAAAGTTATATTTTTAGTAAAGAAATGATATTGTCATTAGAGTTCTGTATAAGTCATGAAGCATTTAATAAAATTCTGTAATAATAATTTATTTTATTTGAAATATTATTAGAGCTGTTGCTATCACCTCACAAATGACTAGGAAAACTTTCTAAGAGTTATACTATGTAATTGATTATAACTATATAACTACATATAAGAAGTAAGTATAACTATACTTAAGGTGATTCCAGTCACATGGTATGGGCCAAATTAAAATAATTGTATACCTTCAAAGCAACTTGGATGGATTTAGAGTCTATAATACTCAGTGATCTATCACAGAAACAAATAACTGAGTACCGCATGTTCTCGCTCATAAGTGGATCTTGAACATTTACCATAATACTATAAGAAAAGGATAGCCGGGCTCAGTGGCTCAGCCTGTAATCCCGCGCCTTTGGGAGGCTGAGGTGAGTGGATTGCCTGAGCCTGCAGGTTCGAGACCTGCCTGGGCAAGCGAGACCTCATCTCTACAATAAATCAAAAAATTGGCGTGGTAGTACGCGCCTGTAGTTTCAGCTACTTGGAAGCCTGAGGCGGAAGGATCGCCGGAGCCCAGCAGGTCGAGGCTACGGTGGCCGGGAGCGGCCACTGCACTCCAGTCTGGGTGACAGAGTGAGACTCCAACTCAAAAAAAAAAAAAGAAAAGGATTAGCAGGAGAGGGAGTGGGGACACGTAACATTAATAAGAGTAACTGATTTCAAACCAGGCAAAGTGTGGACCAAAGTGAGGCCCAAACTTTACCACTTGTATACCTAATCCTGAATTGCACCCAACATCTTTAAAATAAAATAAATTAAAATTAATTAATTAATTAAATAATTGAATACAGTTTTCAATAAACTAAATGACAAATATTTTGAAATGATAAAGATGTCAAAATTTTAAGCACTTTCTCTTTTTATTGATAATGCTACTTTTAATCAAATTGAGAGGAAAACATTTGTAGAATAAAAATAGAAACTGTCATAACTAATTCTAGAGCCTAAAGACATTTGCAAAATAGAATTTCTGAATAACTTGCATTCATTGCCAATTTTTTTTGGCTGATATAAGTTTTATATTATTTTCTGCTGGTTAAGCATTCAAAAGATCAATTAAAGATAAAGAAAATTGAGTAAAAATGGCTTTACTTTTCTAATATGCTGTTGCAAAGAGTTAATTTTTGCCTATTTCACACAAAATTCGCAGTCAGAATGTGATCTACTTACATTTTCCACCATAAACTTAGATAGTTTGCATCTATATGATTAAAGTTTCTAAATCTCAGTCATGCATGGTGACTCACGCCTGTAATCCCAACATTCTGGGAGGCGGAAGCAAGAAGATTGCCTGAGCCCAGGGTTTGGAGACCCACCTGGGCAACGTGGCAAGACCTTGTCTCTACAATAAAACAAAAAATTAGCTGGGTATGGTGGTGTGTGCCTGTAGTTCCAGCTATTTAAAGGTTGAGACAAAAGGATGGTCTGAGCCCAGCAAGTCTTGATGAGCATGCCACTGACTCCAGCCTGGACCACGGAGTGAGACTCCAACTCAAAATAAATAAATAAATAAATAGATGATAGATTAGATAGATAAAAAGCTTCTAAATTTTTAAATATTCTTAAATTTGCGATCTATTTTCCAATAGAATGCAAGGGAACACATATTACCCTTTACAATAATTTTTATTTCTGATGAAAAATTAAGCTCTAATTATAAGGCCTAGGTCAAGCCTCTTCTGTCACTTAACTCACTGATTTATTCTTCATTCTCCCAAAACATTAATCATCTCTATATTAAGCAATAAAACTGTAAACAAGCCTGATGATCTGAAGGACATATTAATGGTTGCTACACGATATGTTCTACTTCATTTCAAAACATTTTCTACCCTGATTACTTAATTTTGCTCAGCTAAATTTTGTTTTTGAGTTAGACCAAATTTAATCTGATTAAAAATGTCCTGGTTTACTTAAAACTTCTGTTAGGAGACAGAACATCTTTTCTCCCTTTTCAAATGTTAGGAAATCTCTTTTTGGTCCCTTTTGTATGTTTCTTTGTATTTCATTTGAACAGCTTTAATTTTAATTTTTAGTTTCATTAGCTTTGGGGGGCACAAAATAGTTTAGGTCAGGACTTTAAGTGTACCCCCTATCCTCACCTGTGCACATTGGACCCGATAGATGAGTTTTTAACCCTCTATCCCTTCTCCCTTATTTCTGAGTCTTCAGTGTCTATTATACCATTCTCTATGTCTTTGCATATCCTTAGTTTAATTCCTACTTATCGGTGAGAACATGTGGTGTTTGGTTTTATGTTTCTGAGTTAGTTCACTTAGGATGATGTTCTCTAATTCCATTCAAGTTGCTGCAAGAGACATTGATGTCTCATTCTTTTTGATAGCTGAACAGTATTCCATGATGTATGTATACCCCATTTTCACTATCTACTATCGGTTGATGGACATTTGGGTTGATTCCACATCTTTGTGATTGTGAATTGTGCTACAATATGTGGTTGCAAGTGTTTTTTTTAATATAATGACCTCTGTTCCTTTGGGTAATTACCTACTAGTGGAATTGCTGGATTAAATGGTAGATCTACTTTTACTTGTTTGAGAAATCTCCATGCCACTTTCCACAGTGGTTATACTAATTTATACTCCCACCAACAGCATTTCCTTTCCTGTGTGTCTGCATCAGCATTTGTTGTTTTTTGATTTTTGATTTTTTTTTTCTTTTTGAGTTGGAGTCTCATTCTGTCGCCCAGGATAGAATGCAGTGGCACGCTCAGTCAGCGCAGCCTCGACCTGCTGAGTTCAGGTGATCCTTCCGCCTCAGCCTTCTGAGTAGCTAGAACTACAGGCACGCGCCACCATGCCTGGCTAATTTTTTGATTTATTGTAGAGATGAGGTCTCATCAAATTTCCACGCTGATCTCAAAACTGTTGGCTCAGGCAATCCTCTCACCTCAGTCTCCCAAAGTGCTGGGATTATGGGCGTGAGCCAGCGTTCTTGGCCTTGTTTTTTGATTATTAATAATGGCCATCTTGACTAATAAAGTGGTATCTCATTGTGGTTTTAATTTGTATTTCCCTTATAATGAGTGATGTTGAGCATTTTTTCATGTGTTTATTGGTCATTTATATATCTTCTTTTGAGAGATGTATGTTCATTTTATTTGCCTACTTTGTAATGGGGTTATTTGCTTTTTTCTTGCTGATTTTTTTTAGTTCTTTGTAGATTCTGGATGTTAATCCTTTATCAGATATAGTTTCTCCCACTCTTTAGGTTGCCTCTACTACCTTCAATGTGCCTAAACTTGTTTGGAATACTTCTTTTTTGTTTTTCTTTTTTGTTTTGAGTCGGAGTCTCACTCTGTTGCTCAGGCTGGAGTGCAGTGGCACGCTCATAGTCATTGCAGCCTCAACTTGTTGGGCTCAGGCGATCCTTCCACTTCAGCCTTCCAAGTAGCTAGAACTACAGGCATGTGCCACCATGTCCTGCTAATTTTTTAAAAAATTTATGTAGAGATGAAGTCTCGCCATGTTGCGCAGTTTGGTCTTGAGCCCCTAGACTCAGGTAATCCTCTTGCCTCAGCCTCTCAAAGTGCTGGGATTGAAGGCATCAGTCACCACGCCCAGCTTGGACTACTTTTAAATGCACAATTAAAGACATAATTATAGGGATTTTAAAGCACAGGTTGTCTTTGAAAGGCAACTAACACATTAGAATGTTCTCCATGACTACCTTAACAACAAATTTGATATGTATCTTGAACAAATAACGTTTAGCTAAATTTAAGGGGAAAATCCAGACTGTATTATAAAAATCATACCACCTACTTCTAAAGTTGACTAGAAGTAAATCTATATGAGAGATGCTCACAGCCAATTGATATGTTGGTGTCAGAGTTTGAAGAGATAAAGAACAAAGGACATACTTAGTAGAACTGGTCTACAACCTATCCAGATCTTTAGTCTATAGCTAATAGTGCCAATAATTATATTGTGGATCAAGATGATGATCAAGTAATACTTTTCTCTTTAAAATGCTTGCTTTAAAATGGAAAACATTAGATCTTAAAGAGTGCATGTACTCTCCATGCAGTCACTCTTCTAAGGAAGTCTTTGTCTTTGCTCTTTCTGCAATTTTTTTTTTTTTTTACTTTTTTTGAGATGGATTTTCCTATGTTACCTAGGCTGGTCTTGAATATGACTCAGTGAATTCTTCCACTTCAGCTTCCAAAAGTGCTGGGTTTATAGGCATGAACTGCCATACCCAGCCTGTCTGCACTTCTTGACATAGATACTTATAAAGAAAAACTAGCTGACATTACCTTTGGTAAAAATATAAAACAGTGCTTCATAATGTGATAAGGTAGATATGAGGGGTTTTCACAAAGTTCATGGAAAATGTGTATTATGAAAAAACTATGCATGGTTTTCAAAATTTTTTGCAACAGAATAAACTCATTGTTGACTTTCCATAGCATGTCTAAACAGAATTTAGTTTGAGGAACTAAGAATAATTAGACATAAATTTCCAAATATCACTTCTCAGAGCAGCACTAATTCTGAGGACTTTGAAGCAAAAACAAACATCAAATTTATGGTGAAGTTTGGCTGAAAGAATGATGAAATCACTGGTACTTTGTGAAGAGTTTATGAGAACCATTACCCAAAGAAATCAGAAGTTTACAAAAGGGTAACTCATATTAGGAAGAGATAAGAAAATGTTGAAGATAAAGTCCTTAGCAGCGGATCATCTTAATTGAATAGGATCAATGATAAAGCATAAACAATAGCCAACACCATAGACATTTCAATTGATCCAGCTTATGCAATACTGACTGAAAAATTAAAATGGAGCTAATTTTTCACTCAATGGGTATCAAAACTATTGTGCCTAGATCAGCTTCAGGCAAGAACAGTGCATTCAATGGAAATTTTAAACAAGTGGGATCAAGATCCTGAAGCATGTACTCAAAGAATATTAACAAAGAATGAAATATCATTTTTTGTCATCCCTTGAAGAAGACAGAGCACCATCAAAGCAATGGCTACCAAGAGGTGGAAGTGGTCCAGTCAAAGCAAAGTGGATCAGTCGAGTGCAATGGTCATAGCTAACAACTTTTGGGGATGCTCAAGGTAGTTTGCTTTTTGACTTTCTGTAGGCCAAAAATGATAACACTGCTTATTATGAGAATGTTTTGAGAATGTTAGTCAAAGCTTTAGCAGAAAAACACCTGGGAAATATTCACCAGACAGTCCTCAATTGCGACAATGCTCCAACTCATTACTCTCAACAAACAAGAGGAATTTTGTGAGAATTTCACTGGGAAATCATTAGGCAACCATCTTACATCTTAATTTTGCTTATTCTGATTTATTTCTGTTTTCTAATCTTAAAAAAATCTTTAAAGGGCACCGGTTTTTCTTCAGTTAACAATATAAAAAACGACTGTATTGACATGATTAAATTCCCAGGACCCTCAGTTCTTTAGGGATGCACTACATGTACCATCATTTACAACTTAAACTTGATGTCTTGAACTTGGTGAACCTTACATTAAAAAGTAAAGTTTGTATTTTTATTGTTATCTTTTAACTCTATTTTCCTACAGAATTTTTTAGGTCTTCTCTATGTGTTCATCGTTGGGTCTTTTCTCCCAACCTGGTACTACAGATGTCAGGGTCTCTGGCCAACTGGAAGACATTCTAATAACGTACACATCCTCTCTTCTCCATTCTGAAGCCTCTACTTTCGTTTGATACTTCCTATAATTTTGGTACTTTCAACAGCATTTGTACTGCTTGTGACACTCTCAGGAATCCTGATCTACATCAAGCTTCTCTGTTTGTAGGCAGGCAAAACAAATTAACAAACAAAAAAGAAACGGGGGCAAAAAAAAAAATCTTTGGACATAATCTAGAGGTTGAAGCAGAAGCTTTTCAGAGTCCCATACTAAGACATTGTATTCTCTGTGTGGTCTTGTTAAAATAGATTCCTTAGCTCATTTTTTCCCCCTTGTGGACCAAGTATTCAAAAATAAACATCTGGGACATGGCATGTCCTGAATGCTTGGACAAAGTTTTTGTCTCTCTCACAGCAAAATGCTTCTGGACCCTTGCCAGCAAGGTACAGTTCTCTAGGCCAAGAAAATATTTTTCTTAAGTATTT